>LIEC01012156.1:0-128278 GCA_001925005.1 Drosera capensis | reverse complement strand
AGTCGAGGGAGAGGTCTGATGAGTTTAATTCGACACCATATATATCTCCGTATCATGATGTGAGTGGTTCGGTGGAAGGGTCAAGGGATATGGAGAAGAGGGTGGTCGGGTTGATTCACGAGTTGTTGTCTCTGACGTTGTGGAGGAAGATGTCGATCATAAAGCTCGGGCATTTTAAGCGAGAGTTTGGGTTGCCAGAGAAGTTGAATGTGTTTTTGCTGAAACATCCTGGGATATTCTATGTTTCGAACAGGTATCAGATTTACACAGTGGTGCTTCGTGAAGGATATAATGGGTCTGAGTTGGTCCATAAGGATCCGCTGATTGTGGTTAAGGATAAATTTGGAGAGTTGATGCAGGAGGGTCTTCATGAGTATAATCAAAGACGTCGATTATTGAATTTGGAAAAAAGGAAGGAGAGAGGAGAGGCTGTCACCAAATCTGGTCCTAGAAAGTCAAATGATGCAGAAATGTTGGAACAGGAAGATCAAGAAGGTGAAATTGGGGGTCTGTTGGATCCAGAAGAGAGGAAGCAGTTCTATAAGGTTCTCTTCGACGAGGATTCACGGTGAGATGTGCTATTAGTTTGCGTTGACTGTGTGGCCTATATTTTCTTCTGAGATCTGTGAGTTCAATGGTACCGATGTACTAATTACAGTAGGCATGTTTATATTATATTGGTCCTCCTCATCTGCATTAAAGATTAGTCAGCAAAGGTAAAAAAGAACCGCAGAATGTTGAGATTTTTGCCGATCAATACCAGTAGTGACAGGTACAAATTTCAGTGGGCGAAGGCCTTTCCGATCTGCAGTGATTAGAGCATATGGTTACGATCTAGTGGCTGTTTACAACTTGCGGGGTCTGTCGTTCCCAGAGGAGATTACTTCTATGCTGGGATACAATAAGAAAATTTACATATGCTTATTAGTCAGTGCAAAATGCCATTTCAGATTTGCTGCAGTTCACAGCTTTAGTAGGAGACTAGCCAGCCACATCCACCCATAAGTGATGGCCATGGCGATCCAGCCTCCGACAATCACCCTGACAACAGAACACCAGACATCCGGTACCCTACCCAGGACAGCTCCCAACCACCCAAACACCATCAGCGCAATGCTAACCGCTCCCACCACGACCCCTATCCTCGCCTTATATTCCTCAACGATCTGTGCTGCCAGAAGGGGTACAAGGCCCCCAACAGCAAATGCTGCAGCCGAAGCTCCCGCTGCCTTCAGTGAGCGCCATAACTTCTGTGTGCCAGATAGTATTACTCTTACCTCATCTCCATCTTTTACGTTCTCGGATGCCATCTCGTTCAGGTGTGCCATCTCAGTGTCCAACTGAGCATGGACGGAAACATACTCCCCGATGGCCATGCTGCACGCCCCTGCTACAAGGCCCGCAACTCCGGAAATCATCGTGTTCCTTGCATCAGCTGCCGATTTCACAGCCCCGACACCAATCATTAACGAAGAGATCGATACCAGGCCATCATTTGCCCCGAGGATGGCTGCACGAAGACACTGTGCTCGTGTTGAGTATTCAAAGGTCTTATTAGCACCTTCTTCGATATCCAGTGGTGGGTTGATGCTGTCATCAACAGCTCGATCCATCGGAAGTTTGGCAATGGACAGGATGGTGTTAGCTGTGGCGGCTGTTATGGTGGCGGCATCATGGTGTAATGTATGAGCTATATATAGAGTTGAACGCATGCTAGCTCCATCGATCAAGAACTCATTCATAACTTGTTTTGTTGGACATGTTCATGCTGTAGAGGAAACATCCATGAGTGGGTTTCGGCTTTTCCCACTGTGATCAAAAGGACGATTATCCATTACATAAAGATGTAGCAAAGCAAATTTCATGGATTAAAAGATGATGGATAAAATAACCTAGTTATAGCCTAAGAAATGAGAGAGAGAATTCAATCAGTGTCTCATAGTGTTACTCAGAACTATGGATAAAATGTATGAATCTTATGTGCTGTCATGTGTAGAGTAATACTATGAGGCAGTGATAGAATTCGATCTGTGCCTCTGTGTCTCCAGTCCTTGACAATTTTCTACTAAAACATCTTATTATCTTTCATAAACATATTAAGCAAAATCTTTATGAGCTTGTGATGATCAGGGCATTGGATTTTCTGTTGCTGTAGGCTTGTAGCTAAGCGATTAAAGCGATTAAAGCGATTAAAGATGGAGGTCAAATGGATTGATGAGCAAGAAAGCACTTGAGCGAAGTTGATGCATAATGTTGGGTGTTGTGATAGCATAAGCAATAAAGCCTGGACTTCCATTGTGCAATTAAGAGCACTGGCATTACATTATTCTATAAAATGATAAAATAAAGTATTAATGTGATAAAAAATTTAAAAAATGTTTAAAAAATATATATTAAAATGTGTGTAAAAATATAAAAGTTACAATTTGAGAAAAGAAAATCAATAAAACTATCATATTATTATAACATTATTTTATTTTTATAATTTAATTTATTATACCATTATGTATAATAAAGAGTGAAAAATAGAAAGAAAAAAAAATATGGAGATTCCAATGTAAGTCAGCTTGGATGGAGTATATATTTATTCTATTCCTTCGTTCTAACTTTTAATCCGAAACAAAAATTTATTACTGTTGAATTTAATAGATAATGATATTTTTATTTTTTATGAGTACGAGAAAGAGAAGTGAAAAAGAAAATAACAAGAAATGATGATGAGATTGATCGAAGTGATATAATATATATATATATATATTGTTAGTTTGGTATGAAAAAAAATCTAAATGACAAAATATTTCATTCATTTAAAGACGATCAAAATAAAATAAAAATTTTAATTAATATAAGACGGATGAAATATTTTTTGATATCGCCAAATGGAGAGAGGTAACATGATTAAGGAGTATGATAGCGGAGATGCATATGTTGCAACTGATATTTAGGCATGTGCCCGATCGTTGATATTTAGACATGTGTATATATTCAACTTGGGATTTCTTTTAGAATATTGACCTTGTATACTTCACTAAGTTGCTCGATTTTACAAATAGCGTTGTATCTCAAAGATTTCGTAGTGAATGATACCCTGTTAATCTATGTGTCTTGCGAGAGGGAAATAAAGAAATAAGGAAAAAGTAGATTTGTGGTTGGATTATCAATGTTGAAGATCAAGAATTAAGATTAAAATTATTTTTTTAATTAATACAAATATGTGTTTTTGAACTCAATCTTTAATTTCCTAATTCAACATTTTGATTACAAATAAATTTTTTCATGACTAATCATAAATCAACTAAGTCCTATAAATATTATCATCGTCCTAAATTTTTTACAATATATAAATATTTTATATTATTTTATACGTATAAATATAAATCTTGTTTTCATATCAAATCACGTCTGATCATATATATATATATATATATATTAGGTTGAAATATGTAACTTATAGAAACATTGATATTTCATAATAAATTTATAAAAAAACATATTTTATGATCTTTATATACATATAAAATTTTATGTTAATGTAATATCAGATCAAAATATTATAACACATAGTAACTACCTAACCGTCTACTAGGAGCATCGTATAGGAGACTTATCACACAATTAAATACCGTACTTCCACATTTCCCAATCAACCAAACAGATTAGTTTAAGGGGTAATTAATTAATCGATTAATCAGTGAACTCAACCGCCACATGCATCATCCTCCACCAATGACCCCACAGTCCCACACACAGCCTGCCACCTCCCCATTTTCTCCACGCACACAACCTCACACACTCATCCAACGGCTAAGAAGTGAGACCCCAACACCACCGGTGCACCCCACCGCACCGAACCCCTATCTTCCCCCACACAAACCCTAACCCTAACCCTAATCCCCAAATCAAAACACAATCAATCAATCGACCTCCATCTCATGGATCAACCGCAGCGTGGGTCCCTCCACCGCCGGGCCCACTCCGACACCGCCTTCTTCAACCTCCCCCAATTCTCCGACGACGATCTCCTCTTCTCCGACATCGACGCCTTCGACATCCGCGGCGCCGGCGATGGCGGCGGTGGAGTGCCGATGGCGGTGGATTCGGAGGAATCGAGCGGCGGCGGCGGCGGCGGGGGGCATTTTAGGAGTTTATCGGTGGATGCTGATTTCTTCGAGGGGCTGGAATTCGAAGTAGACGGAGGAGGAGGTATGGGGAGGCGCGGTGAGTGGGAGTCCGGGGAGGGTGGTGGTGGGGGAAGGAGGAAGGCCGCGGCAGCGGCAGCGGCGGGGGTGGTGAGTGGGGAGAAGTTGGCGGAGATTGCTTTGATGGATCCGAAGAGAGCTAAGAGGTGTTCTATTGATCAGCTCTCTCTGTGTGTGTATTGCTAGGGTTTTGCTTGTTTTAGGGTTTTGAGTATTTTTCTTATGTGATGATGTTGTGACAATTTGTCTCGGGGGTACCTTTGTGTTCGAATTGTTGATTCGTAGATGTTAGTGTAATTGGAGAATGCTAGCGACATATAGTCGTTGATAGTTGATACTCTATATTGGGAAATTACTATCCCACTAGTTATTGGGACAAGCGTGATTTGATGATCAATTAATTTAGTTTGCTGAACACAAAAAATTATTTAGTTTATGGATACAGACAGGGCATTTAGATTCATGTTGTGTAAGCATTTGCTCCCCAAGTATGGCCTTGTATGGAACTTGTATTGCTGTTTTGTTTGATTTGTCATGTCGTATTATTAGGAAATGGACGAGTTGATCGTTTTTCGTGAATAGCTTGGACCTTCTGTTGCATGATTATGTCAAATGGGAAAAGAAGCTTGGTGTAGGAAAATTGAGTTTGAGAGTGAGTGGATTCTTTTTACTTCCGTGGATCTGCCCGATTTCATCATCGTATAGGTTTCGGTACATATGGTGTATAGTGGATTCGGTATTTGTTTATCCTACATGGAATGGTAATTCTGGGACTTGGTTCTTTCTTGCTTCCATAATCCAATACAAAATGTAGTTGCCGTTTGA
This sequence comes from Drosera capensis, assembly GCA_001925005.1. Lineage (NCBI taxonomy): Eukaryota > Viridiplantae > Streptophyta > Magnoliopsida > Caryophyllales > Droseraceae > Drosera > Drosera capensis. The sequence continues at coordinate 123,254 of LIEC01012156.1, read as the reverse complement.
TTCTAATATCTAGAATTCATGAGTTTTTACTGGCTAAGAACTTCATGAATTTTGTTTAAACTTGTCATTCATTGTTGTTCTATTTTTCTTCCTTTTTTGAGTTTTATTCATATCTGAGTGTGTTTATGTTTAGTCTCCGTGTGGTGCATGTTATGCCGGTGGAGTTTGTGGGAGACATAAGCTAGTTTGTTCTGATTAAGTGAGTTCTTATTCTGAGTGAAGATGAATTAACCTTATTTTATGTCCTCAGGATTCTTGCAAATAGACAATCCGCAGCACGTTCCAAAGAGAAGAAGCTGCGGTACACTACGGAGTTGGAGAAAAAGGTGCAAAAACTTGAGACAGAAGCAACTAGTCTCTCTAGCCAAGTCACAATACTACAGGTAAAACCCTTTCAAGATATAGTGCTCTGGCATTCGTATATGTAAGATGGGGAAAGGCTTAGATTCTACACTTACTAGTTATTACTAATTATTGCTTGAGTTTAAGGGGTAAAGTGTCTGGTGGTGAGCATCGAAGGATTTTGATGAGGTCTTCCATATATAACGTGAATACACTCTCCACTGCACTTGAGTCGAAGGACCCTATGACTTGTGTCAGTCGTGTGACATGATAGCAGCTTTGGGAACTTGACTAGGATTAGAACTGGTAGTTAAAACTTGGCACTTCTGCATATCTCATAGAATATACACCAGTATCTGTGATCTGTGTGTTCTGAAAACCTAGTTCTTATTTGAACCACTCATAGACTTCATTTCTTTAAGCAAGGACGGTGCCATGCTGGGGATAGAGTACAATTCCGCATTATCTGTTCATCTCTTGTTTTCAACAGTTTTTCACTATCAGTTATGTCCACTATGTAGGAACCATAGGCAGGGGACTTGCTAATAATTGTATTTTCTCTGATGCAGAGGGACACGACCGGGTTGACTGTTGAGAATAGGGAACTTAAACTACGTTTGCAGGCTCTGGAGCAACAAGCTCAACTTAGAGATGGTATGCACACATAGCTTTAAGGTTGTTTACTTTGTTGTGATTGTGATACAACGCTCTCATGCAAATTTATCCCTGGCATCCTGAAACTTGAGGCAGTGCAGGCAATCAGGGTCACTTTTTAGCTCTATCTCCTGATGAAAGTGAGAAAGATATTCGATGCCGCGGATGTGGCATAACCAAGTGTTCCCTTGTTGCTTCATGCATTTGAAGACCAGTTTTTCTTCTTTGTCAGCAATTAGCTCCTCAGAATTTCGTATATTTACAAGGCTAAGGTGCATGTTTTCCTTGTGCATCAGCTCTTCATGAAGCCCTTAGAGAAGAAGTTCAAAGGCTAAGAGTAGCGAGTGACCAAGTTCGAGTCGGAGCTGGCGATGGTGTCATTAGAGGGTCGACTCCCCAGTTAGTTACCCTTGCCAGCTCATGGTGGCAACAAACAGGCACTACGACAGTAACAGCAACACCCTCACTCGACGGGGGCATCTCCTACGAGCAACCTGCACACCCCTAATCAGCAACATCAATCCAGCTTCGTGGGTTTCAACTATAGGGTTCAATGTTCTTTCTTATGGTGTTAAGTTTGTAGGTGCAAGTGTGTTGTACATATAGTTATGTACATGCGATATCTGTAGCCAAATGAGGTTCATTCCAGCTGTTGTATTCTGTGGTAACACATTCATTTTTTGGCCATATAACCGATTCAGGATATATAACTGACTATAGTTGGGAAATTTGAGCTTTTCTATGATGCTATTTCCTTCATTTTAAAATAAATATAACATTTGAAGTGTTTTATTTTTATAATTCGATAAGTATTTTAAGCGGTTTTTCTTTTCTTTTTTGTCTTAAGAAGAGAACAAAATCACATCATTGGTTCATGATTGGAACATATAATTTAAATTATTATCAATGCTTTATAATAATTTTTTAAAAAATATAGATGTTATTAATCAAACATTACATGATAAATGTGAATGATAAAAATTATTTCATTTACATCACACGGAACTTCCGATTAAACAGCAGCATCAATCAAGCTCTTGGGACCAAATTCGTTAGGACGACTGAATACTTGTGACAAAACTCATCCAGAAAAATTTGATAGCGTACAGGCAGAGAAGCCAAACTTCTCTGAACTCATTGATTTTTATTTATAAAGGAGTAAAGCTTGATTCATATCTTTCCCCTGTTGAAGATAATGACAGAGTAGGAGGCTCATGACTCGGAGGATGCCGCCCGCCCCTCGAGTAGAATGTAGACAATCCGCTGATCCAAATGGCATCCAGCTTGATGTCTCATAAGTTCTCGAGTTCCAGTCTCAGTGATAAAAAAAATTAGGTCCAAAGAGATCCGCTCCCTTGTGGATCTAACCCTGCTCAAAACCAGATTCAGTAAACCAACCGAAACAAAGTCAACAAAGAGAGAACAAAGAACAACCATATACATGACAGATAACCTTTAATGGGGAAACATCACGTTCCTTGCTGAATTGGCATTGTTGTGCAGATCACTGACCTCAATGATCCGTGCAACCCAGCAAAATCTCATCTTCATATCATTCACAAAGAATATCTCATTCATCTCGATCACCCGAAATGAACGAAACAACTTTAAGCTGTTCCATTCATTGTATTCATCATCAAGTTCCGCAAGGTCCATCTCTTCATCGTCGGAGCCCAATTCACCAACGAGATTTTGACTGTCATCAAGCTTCTCCGATGAAGACTCATCATCAGAGTCAACATCTAACAGGTCCTTCTCTTCCAAATCCGACAACTCGTCAAACGTCTCAATCTTCTTCTTCTTCCCTCTATATCCAATAAGACTCTGAACCTTTTCCCTCCAAAGCACCAGCGGGGATTTATCGACCAACTCCGAACCATCATATGCCTCGGTTAGAAAAACATGATGCCTCCTTCCCCTCTCCTACACATAAAAAAATCCCAAAATGCTTCAACAACAACCACCTCATCAGCTTCTCAGGCATAACAAACCCCTGCCTAAAATGGGTAAGATGATCAGTCACCAACCTCTTCTCCAAAGTAAAACTAAGCAACTCGTGCATAATCGCAACCACACGTTTATCAAACTCCAACGATCCAGCCATGAGTCCATCGCATCACCATAAGGAGACAGATACTCCCTCTTCTGAAAATGCACAATCTTCCCAACATACCTAAACAACTTCTTATAATTCGTCGGGAACTTCAAAGGAAACACGAGTGACAACATCCCCGGAAGACCATTCCCATCATCATCCCCGCCTCCACCACCAACACCAGCCGCGGCCACCTTCTTCTCCAATTCAGTAACAGCCCATTCCTCCACTCAACAAGCTTCAAACACACCAATCCATCATCATCATCCGACCTAACGACCCTAAACAACTCAGGATACTTATTCACCCACCGGTCTCAAAAATCCCTCGGCAACCCCAAATCCCTCCTAAAATGGGCGATTTTATCAACCCGAACCCTATTCTCCACCGCCATCATCAAGAACCGGGTCACATACTCCGCCGCCTTGTCCTCATTCTCCCCAATCAACCTCTCCTCTTCCTCAACAAGCTCCTCCCCCATCTGGGTCAACCCGACTCATGTAGTCCCTTTCCTATCCCTACACAATTCGAACAGTTTCGGCGATTTTCGGAGGAAATCGGAGAGCTTGTGGGGTCTTGGTAGTTTGATTTGGCGGCGCAATCGATCGAGGGTCGAAATGGGTGCGACGTGTTCGGGTTCGGAGGTTAGGGTTTCGAGGAGAAGATGGATTTTTGAGAAGATTTTCTATTTCTCGGTGGCGATTTCTAAGGTTTGGATTCGCTTGTTCTTGCTTCGATCGCGGACTCGTTTGCTTGTGGTCATGCTGCGTTAGATTAGGGTGAAGATTGAGGGGTTTTGGTAGGGTTTTAGGTTGGTGAAGAGCTTCATCGACGGCGAGGTTCTGTTTGGGGGAAATGTCGGAGAAAGCGCGTAACCAGTTTAGAATAATGAGACGAATTGATATTTGTTAAACGTTCATGAACGTTAATGATAGTCGATTTTGAATAGTCATTTGAAGAAACTGTTTTTTTGGTGATATCAATTTGCTATGGTTTATGAGTAACTATCGAAAATGATGATTGACACAGATCACTCGCATTCAGCTATGGAAAGTTAAGTGTGGATTACACAGCCGTGGTGTTTGAGTCAGGCAGTGATTGATCGGATGAAGTGAGCATGAGGCTTGTGAGTATTTTGACGATCATGGTTACTGAAAGATCGCACAGTCAATATATGACAAGGGGTGGGTTTACATGTTGGGCTCATTTGGTGGTCGACTTGTTGAGCATTACATAATTGTCTCTTTCAGAGCAAAACCAGGATTGAACTGAGTGAGTGTGTTGCACTTCAGCGGAACAAGAGTTACACCCTCTCGCTAAACAGATGGTCGACACCATAAGTCGCGCCGAGAGCGATGTTGGAGGGACTATTTCTAGAGATGAAACAGTTAGCAAACACAGTTCAATAGTTGGTGAAGATGATGCTTCAAAGTATGACCTGATTTGTCAAAAGCATACCATGGTATCACACACTTACAAAATGCTGGACGGCTGAACATCTCGAGAATTCCAAAAACTAGCTACATATTGGCATCCCTGATCTTCCACACCTAGTTTATCCGTCGCCTTCCTATATTACCCAACATTCGAGTCTATGAATGAATACTACGAATCCACTGCCCTGGTACAACTTCAGTTGTCAGAGGGCTTGATCAAGTACACCCATAAGCAGCAGGAAAGCAAACATGCAGCAAAAATGGCTTCTCACAGTTGAAGCAGGCATTGGCCCCAATCGAAATATTTGTCCTCCCATCACTTGTCATATGTTGACGACCAGGGGACCCATATTCTGAGGCGAGGAGAACAAGGAACTTTCTCATCCATTACGTATCCTGAATCGAGATTAGAGTCCGACTGTCAGTAGCAGAAAATCAAAGAACTGGCAGGAAATTTATCATCACAAAATGCTACTTACCAGTGGATGAAATTGAGATTGACATGAAAAGATGGCAATTTGGGCATCAGTTGCTCTTTTCTTCTTCTTGTTCTTTTTTTTTTTGGGCAGATGATTTTACTCACCAAACTGACGGAGTAGAATGCAGGGGATGGAAGTACCTTGCAGGAAACTCAAAGCAGTGGCAGCAAAAGCTGGATTCTCAAATTCGACAAAGTCAATGATAACAAAATCTTCTCCACGCTGCACCATCGAATCAATAAAGAACACCATGTTGTGATTCACCGTAAACAAAACTTGAGAAAAATGCATATGTCCTTCCAGTTCCAGGGAAGAAAGATAAAGATGATGTTATCATCTCAGATTGGAGCAGGGGCAACGCAAAAGATGAAACTCATTCTGCAAGTTTTGCCTCAGCTTAGCCATGATAGCTCACAAATTAATCAATCTGCAAGGTGCAAAACAGCATATTAAAACACTATTGTCCCATCAATTTTCCCACTGTACTTCAACAATTTGCCTCAATGTAAAATTTAAGATGCTATACCCTGACTAGAGTACATGAAATTTAACACAGTTCCTCGATTTCGCCAATAGCAAACTATGCCCACTTACGCAGCTTCGATGGACATTAATAAGTAAATAACACAGCAAACACAACAAGAAACACTAGAAGGCGAATATTGATCTGAGGAATCCTCGGTCAACCTTTATTCCCTTAGTCTCATAAAAACAGGAGTTGCCTCAAGATTTACCCTTTCTCAAAAGTTTCTCAGAACTTGGAAGTTCTTACTTTGCAAGCCTCCATACTAATTATCAAGCCAAAGTTTGTTCCATCTGCAAATTTTGAAATATCACTTTCTTGGGGAAAAAAAAAACATCTCCATAGCATAAAATATGACTTCTCTTTCATTTATGCAAGTTCTCCTGAATCCCACAACTATCAGAAGATAAAAATAAAAGAAACAAGTCGCAAGGCATTTTCGTGAATGATAGTATGGGGACACATTATCACTCGTTGGCCATAATGAAAAAAAAGACAAGCTACGCAGATCTTGACAGATTTCTAGACCCCAACAATGCCTACAAGTAAATGTAAAACGCACAATAGCAGAACAAGCAAATCAAAGAGTATTGCAGTTATACAAGAAACAAACTTACAAATTTGTTTGGTTTGGTGACGAATCTGACTTCCTTGTACCCCATAAAATGGCGGAAAATATCTAAGTAGGAGTTAAGCATGTCAACCACCAAAAAAGGCAAATGGTTTACCACGAAAAATCTAAGATGATTGGTGGGATACGGGCTACTTCTCTCCTCGTGCTGTCAGGTGGAAGGCCCAGAACGTATAGGGTGCTTGCAACATTTGGAGGAAGAGGTACAGTTCCATGAACAGGCCTTGGCAATGTATCAACTGATTGTTCAAAGCCATATCCAACGCCAAGACCAGTCGTTGCAAATTCTGAAGCAACAGATCCAGAGCAATTAATAACAAATTCTGAAGCATTTATATTCCATGACTCCTAATTATCCATGATTTGACTGAAGATCTCTTCTAAAGAGAAGAAACTATCGCTTAGACAGATAACACATTACTGCGATACCACCACCAACAACAATACTAATTCATCATAGTCGTTCAACTTCAATTACAGGCACTTACAACAACGAATGCCGATACGACACCGATTCAAGAACATCAACACGAAAAGATAATCGATCGATCCCCTTTTGCAATATATGCAATAATCAATGCACCAAACAATAACACCACCAATAACAATAGCAATTCATCATAGTCCATCAACTTCAACTGCGAACACTTGCAACAACGAATGCTGATCTAACATCGATTCAAGAACATCAACAAGTACAAGATAACGCTCGATTCCCTCGACGAAATTTTCAAGAGCCCATCAACAAAACCCTAACATACACGCAAAGTGAGAGCAAGAACAATACCATACACATTGCCATTTTCCACCCTGGGAAGCATACCACCCCGCCTGTTGACCCCACGACCCATCCGCCATTTTCCACTCTGCAACTCGCAGAATCGACACAAACCCAGTTCAATTCAGACACTGATCGACAATAACCCCAACAAAACCCTCGACTTCGATCTAAAATGCGAGCGAATTATGAGAGTGAAGGGGGGAGACGAAATGGTTAACTTGAGATTTGCGGTGGCTGAAACCCTGATGTGAGGACTCCGGCGATCTGATACGTCGTTGTTGCAGCTTCGAGTTACTACGATTCGGTTCCGTTACGGTGATGGTGACTGGTGAGTTGGTGACTGTGATCTGGTGTGGGAGGCAAAATGGAAGTAGTAGTGTGTGCCAATGAGAGCTCGAAAGTTGTAGTACCTTTGTCCTATTCGTGTAATTCAATACACGGTCAAATTTTTTTAATAAAATTTTAATAATGGAATAAATTATAAATTTTAATTTTAAAATAATTTAATTTTTTATGATATTATTAAGAATAAGAACGAAACACTCTAAAATATATGTTGTAAATTTTTTTAAAAAGAATATAATAATCAAAGTAGAGTTTTTTTGTTGAAAAATAAGGATCTGCTTTTATATATATATCTGTATGGAAAAGTGAGTGTCTATTTTTTAAATGATGGTTGATATTCAAACATAATATTCATTCCATTCTATTCCTTTCGTTTCACGTTAAACACAATATAAGATTTTTTATGAAAATTTATGTATGTTGATTTTTGTTTATGAACATCAAAATAGCCTTGAAGTTCTGTGAGAAAAATAGCCTTGAAGTTGTGTGAGGAAGGAAAGAGAAAAATAATGAAATGAGTTGTGATAACTGGATAAGTCGATATGATATAAAATATAAAGATATTAATATTTTTATATTTTTGAAAAAAATAATGAATTGTTATAATTTTTATGGGATATCCAAGATAGACATGCGTTGTATTTATTATCAGATAAAGGGAGTATATCATTTGTAACGTTTTTTTTAAATTCGAGCTATCAAAAATATATGCAACATATTTGATAATTTTTTAATACAAAAAATCAAACATTACAGTATATTTCACTCTTTTTTTTGTTATAATTAATCTCATTGTTATAAAAAAATATGGGATTTTATTTATTTTATATTAAAACCAACACAAATTCAACACACATATAGAACTCCATGTAAAGTTAAACCGTTTCCTTTAATTTAGAATGGACGGAATACTGTATAGATATGATTACAACTTGATAATTACTTATAAAAAAACTTAATTATCAAATATACCAAAAAAGCTTTATAATAAAATCTAGACTATTCATTCATATTGTTTCATACATTTCATACACGATATGTCATTTTCCCGTAACTCTTCACCCGTAGAAAATTATCCGATTTAAAATTTTTAAATAGTGTTTTTTCTTAAAAATGACAAAGTCAATAAATTAAAAGAATTTTTGAGATGATATTCGAAATTTGATGATCGAGAGTGAAATAAAACAAATGTCGAGTGGAATTGAAACTCTATTGTCCTAATTTACTTTGGGAAAAAAGAATTTATTTTTATATTTGTGTGTTGTTATGACACATCCAACGATATAAATTTTATTTAAACTTGATTTCAAAATTATACAATCAGTTAATTTCCATCATCCATTACTCCATAATAACATATAATGATAGAATCATATTCCTTTTATCTATTTATTTTTCCTTTTTATCTTTATTCTCATTGAGTTTTGTATTTGATGTTTTAATCATGAACGTTGGATTTGATCATGTTGAACACAGACATAACACACTAGATAATTTGTTGATGTCTTTTCTTATCCTTATAGATAGTAAATGATTCATATAGGATAAAGTATTTGTGTTGTAAAAGATATTCAATTACGTGCTGTGGAATAATCTCCATCATTAATAAACGAGCTCAGTTTTAAAAGATTTTCTTTTTATTTTGCAAAAGAATAAAAGGTGAAGATTATTTCACAATACGTAGTTGACTATCTTTTACAGCAGAAAAACTAATCCGTTCATATAAACAATTTGCATGTATTTATAAATAAATAAACAAATATTTCTCTTTATGAATTTTAGTGCGTATGCAGATTACAAAGCTTCAAGCATGAGTTATTTTATTGAGATTCGACGAATATCGCTGGAAGACGAAATAGAAGCAAAATATATCATCATTTATAATATATTATTCTTTGAATGAGATGATTTATCAAATATTGTAATTTATAACAAAGGTATCTATAATATTACGGAGTTGGTAATGAAAATTAAACGATTTATATAAATGAAATAAATAATTTGTTTAAATGTTATAATATGAATGGCTTATATGCAAAGGCAGACTTATTTTATCTATTATCAATAGGATCAATTAGAACAAGTCACACACTCATATTCCGAAAATTTTGATTTTGAAAAAATTACTTCCTTCGTCCCAGAAAAATTACAACAAATCTTGTTTTATTTGAATGTTTCATAAAAATTATATTTTCTAATTTGTTAAGAAATAATATCAAATCAATACAATAACATTTCTCACCGCTATTATCGTAAATTATATTTTTAATATTATGACTCATAAGGGTTGATTTAAAATCAGTAATCTTAACTGATTTTTTTTATTAAAAATAAAAATATTTTAAGGAATCTTTTATACCCATGATTCCTTGCAATAGAATATTCTATGAAATCTTTCCATTTTATGATAAAAAATCAGTCTTGTTATTCCTTTAATATTATTCAATATAAATTAAACATATATATATATTTTTTATCTGAATCAAAGTTTTACAATTTTCGCAGGACCGAGGAAATATATTTTTTTACAACCAGTTGGTTTGACATAATAATTTATGTGTGTGTGTTGTTTTTTATTATAAAAGCTAATTTATTCTTTGACTGTGTGAGTATGAGGAGTGAAAAAAAAAAGATAAAATAATATAAAGAGTTGATATGATGTAAAATAATAATAAATGTGTTTTGATTTTTTTATAAAAAAAATAAAGTAATGTTGTAATTTAATTGTCACGTCTCAATTTAATAAATTTTGTAATTTTTTTTTAGATTAAAACAATACAATGACGTTATTTAAAAAATTTGGCAAGCCTAAACAAAAACAAATCGTTTTCTTTTCCAAAGAAAATTTGTTAGCAATTTGTTTTGATAATTGTTAGCGTAGTTTTTATTGAACTCAGGGATTATATGTCATAATATAGATATTTCTATTAATAAATTAATGATTAAGATTAGATAATTATCTTTTAATTTTAATTTTTTTATTTTTTTAAATTTCAATAATTTATTTGTCATTAAACAAATATATAATATTATTTTTTTCCCTTTCATATTTTACCCAAAATCAAAGCGGTACAAAAAGAACAAATAACCACAAAACACATCCCCATGCTTCCGGGTTCCTTTGCTCAAACACATATCTCCTCATCCTGTTCTCATTCATTCTCCCTACCCCTTTGACTTGTACTTTGCCAAAACGCGACCGCACCAAAACCAAACCCCAAAAAATAAGAACAAAAATCCATAATTCAACTCACATTTCTCCTCCGCCACCGCCGGCGACTCGGCTCTCCGCCGCCGGAATCCGTCTCAGCTCATTTCTACTTAGTCAAAAGCGACGCGGTTTGCTGCAAGCGGTGTGGCTGTGAGATTGTTACTGTGTGAGGCTTTCTAGGGTTTCGAGTCGAGTGCGGTCGGCGGAGAAGTCCAGGAGGTGAGGGGGAAGAGAGGGGGAGAGAGAGAGTTGAATGGTCGCAGATGATGAGAGAGAGTGATGTGAGGGGATCAGGAGAGGGTGGAGTTGTGGTGTGGTGGTGGTGTTTCACATGGAATGGCAGATCTTCTTAGCTAGGGGAATCCCGAGCGACATTTCGAGCAGGTCGAATCGCTTTTTGTTTCGTTCTTTGATGTAGTCGAAATCGTCGTTGTTGGAGATTGTGTGTTTTGTTGTGTTTGATTTTGATGGGATCATGTGTGTGTGTTGACTGCTCCGATCTGGATGAAGTGTCGACACGGAATGTGTTTGGTCATTTTGGAAGCTGCTTCACAGGATTTTGTGCTGCTCGCTTCTCGAATTCTGGGTTCATGTTGATCACAAAATGACTAAATCCTGAAGTTTTGTTGATCTGACAAGAATGGAGTAGCATGTGTTACAGGCGGGAAAACTTTATATTGTTTGGGTAGACCGATCGTTCACTTCGCCCATTCAACATTGGGAAGAAATACGGAGATTCTTGTTATGCTCCTTCTAATGTTCCGTCAGAGACCTTTAGTGGATTCATATCCTGCATATCCTATTGTTGTTTTTTTGGTTCCATCCGCCTATGTAATGTGCTACTGTTTTGAAATAGCTTAGATTTGCTCAATTAGTCCCTTAACCTCACACGTTGAATAACTATGTATCATGAGAATAACTATATGCAAATTCTTACAGTTAGCTCGCTCAATGTTATTTTTGAGAAAACTGTGTATCATACTTTTGCTTAAATATGGTCGCAAGGGAAAGCCTAAATGTTGTCCTTTTAGGCTTTCTAATGTAAGTTTGGCATTGAACTTAATGATTTAAATTTGACTTGTATCTACTCAATGTGTCAAGTATGCCTTTATTTTCGTGTATATATGGAAGACAATGCTGCCATTTTGTGGTTAAGGAACATAGTGGTTTTGAAGAATTAAAAAATTTAAAAAATCTACTTGTCTAATTTATTAACAAGGGATTAAGATTTCCTTATCGGTGGTGCGTAAAGGAACTATCCCATGAAGTCCAAACTGCCACATTTTGAAGCTGAGATAAAAGTCATTGTGGTTTTTCACTATCTTCTTACAATTTTCACTCACAAATGCTATGGGCTATCTTGCATAGTTGAGTTCGCTCATAGGAATTTTCTGCTGTTCTACGTAATCTGCAGGATGAAACTACCCTGATTTGGATAACAAGTGGAAGTGAGAAAAATCTTAAACTGTCATCTGTGTCAGGAATAGTCCCAATAGTCCCAGGGCAAAGAACTGTGAGCCTACTTATCCTAGTGAAACAATTACCTGATTAATCCCATGTTAGCTATGTTTTCTTTTCTTTTTCTTTTTCTTTTGCCTAATTTTCTCTCTTATTTACTGCCAGGCTCGATTTTAGAAGGTATCTACGCCCGGAAAAGGATTACTTGTCTTTTTCTCTAATATACGACAACGGAAAGCAATCCCTCGATCTGGTCTGTCTCTTAAGCTTTAAGTTCTTGCTACCTCGAGTCTTGACTCTAATGAGTCTGTTGATAGTGATTTAATTCTGCACTGGCTTGTTCTTGACTAGATCTGCAAGGACAATGTTGAGGCTGAGGTGTGGATAGCAGGACTCAGAGCATTGATATCATTGGGGAAAGGTGGACGCTCAAAAATTGACGGATGGAATGACGAAGGCCTTTGCTTTAATGTAAACCATCCTCATTCGAAATCAATTTTTTTTCTGTTTTAATATTCTATTATCTCGTCTAATTCCTCAAAAGAAAAAGAAAAACAGAACTCCATGCTGGATCTTCTTTCTGCACTTTTGTAATACAAACGACCAGCCTCTGTGATTAATTTCAGGAAAGCAGAGACTTGGTATCAGACAGTTGATGTGATAGTTCTGCTAGCCTTGCTCATCGCCAGAGTTCGCCAGAAATTTCTCTTAGCTTTAAGGCTGGTACCTCCCCCAAGTATGGCCTGTTTGACAATTTTCTTTCCTCTGACAAGTCACATGTAACATTAGATGATACAAAGATGCAAGGATCCGGCTCAGATGTTTTTCGAGTTAGTGTGTCTAGTGCACCTAGCACATCTAGTCATGGATCAGCAGCTGATGAGTCTGATGTATTAAGTGATGTCTACATTTGGGGTGAGGTTGTGTGTGATAATGTAACCAAGGCTAGTGGTGATGATAATGGGAATACCATTACTGCTCGAGCAGACGTGCTACTTCCCAGGCCTTTAGAGTCTAACCTTGGTTGGGATGTACACCACATAGCTTGTGGGGTAAAGCATGCTGCCGTTGTTACTCGGCATGGTGAGGTCTTTACCTGGGGTGATCAATCTGGAGGTCGCCTTGGTTATGGGGTGGGGAATGATGTTTCTCAACCTCGATTAGTTGAGTCATTGGCGGCATATAATGTTGACTTTATTGCTTGTGGTGAGTTTCATACGTGTGCCGTAACAATGGCGGGGGAACTTTATTCGTGGGGTGATGGGATTCATAATGTGGGACTTCTTGGGAATGGCACAGATGTTAGTCACTGGATACCAAAGCGGATTCTTGGTCCGCTTGAAGGAGTTCAAGTTGCCTCAGTGAGCTGTGGTCCTTGGCAGACTGCCTTGATAACATCAAATGGGCAATTGTTCACTTTTGGTGATGGAACTTTTGGTGTTTTAGGACACGGGGACAGAGAGAGTGTTTCATATCCGAGAGAGGTGGAGTCTTTGTCAGGGTTGAGAACGATTGCTGTTGCATGTGGGGTGTGGCATACTGCAGCCGTGGTTGAGGTCATCATGACTCAATCAAGCTCAGCTGGTTCATCAGGTAAACTATTCACTTGGGGTGATGGAGACAAAAATAGGCTTGGCCAAGGTGATAGTGAGCCTCGGTTGAAACCTACTTGTGTGCCAGCACTCATTGAGCATAACTTTATCAAAGTCGCATGTGGGCATACTTTAACTCTTGGTCTCACCACATCAAGGCAAGTATTTTCTATGGGAAGTACTGTTTATGGTCAACTGGGGAATCCTCATTCTGATGGAAAGCTTCCTTGCTTGGTAGAGGACAAGATTGTTGGTGCATCTGTCGAGGAGATAGCCTGTGGTGCATATCATGTCGCGGTGCTGACTTCTCGGAATGAGGTTTATACATGGGGAAAAGGAGCAAATGGAAGGCTGGGACATGGAGACATAGAAGATAAGAAGACACCAACCCTAGTTGATGCATTAAGAGACAGACATGTTAAGTACATTACATGTGGTTCAACCTACACGGCAGCGATATGCCTTCACAAATGGATATCCGTAGGTGATCAGCCTCAGTGCTCAGCTTGCAGACAGGCATTTGGTTTTACGCGAAAGAAACACAAATGCTATAACTGTGGAAGTGTACTCTGCCATGCGTGCAGTTCAAGGAAATCGTTGAGGGCAGCATTGGCTCCAAATCCTGATAAACCATATCGTGTCTGTGATTCTTGCTTTGCAAAGCTGAGTAAGATGTCGGAAACTGGTAGCAACCGCCGGAAATCTTCTGGTCTTCGGCTTTCAAGCGATAACAAAGATAAGTTGGATAAACCTGAGCTGAGACTAACTAGGTCGGTATTCACTTCTAACTTGGATCTGATAAAACAGCTGGATACAAAGGCTGGAGCTTTCTCATTGGTTTCATCGACCCAAGCATCCCCTTTTCTACATCTCAAAGATGTTGTCTTATCTGGTAGCATTGATTCAAGACGGACGATCCCAAGACCTGGTCTTGCATCATCTGCTGTCAATTCCAGGGCTGTGTCACCTTTTTCCCGGAAGGCTAGTCCTCCCCGTTCCGTGACTCCGGTTCCTACAACATCTGGCCTGTCTTTGTCCAGAAGTAGTGCTGATAGTCTGAAGAAGACAAATGAACTCTTGAACCAAGTAGTTAAATTGTGTGCACAGGTATGCTTGTGTAGAGTATTCTAGGCTTCAATATCTCCTATTTCTTTTCAAAGATCTGATGTCCACAAATCTGGTTAGGTTGAGAGCTTGACGCAGCGCTGTGAACTTAAAGAGTCGGAACTGCAACTATCTAAAAAGAAAGCTGAAGAAGCCATGACACTGGCTGCTGAGGAGTCTGCAAAAACAAAGGCTGCGAAAGAAGCCATAAAATCGCTTACAGCTCAGGTAACTCTATGCTAGGGTCTGATTTTGTTGCTGATGGTTTCCTGTGATGATTCCTCGTTCTTTCCCCCAGTTTACAAAACAACACGATGGGATACATTTTCATGACATTGCACGTGAGGTAGTTACATTTTGAAAGATCAGCATAAATGACACAAATTTGGAGCAACACCATTGGAGTCTTAACAAATAGTCACGTAATATAATATGCCGTTCCATTCGAATAACCTTTGGACTAGTGCGTATTTGGTCTTTTCACTATGTTATTATATCTGGATGAATCAAAATTCAAACTCTTTAGCTCTTGTTTGGCAATGCTATATGTTTTTCTCCCATTATAGTAGCACTGACAATGGTGTTGTCTGAGCTGAGATGCTCTTCTTTCTTTCTTATAGCTCTTCCGTTCATTTGCAGCCATGCAGTTCTTTTGAGGGTTTGAGCTGTTCTGGATCTTTTGGTCACCGGCTCATTTATGTCTTAGCTTCTGCACACTCTATTTCCAGGCCTTTCGCTGTAAATATTAATGTTAGTCTGATTTCTTTTCCGTCATCTGCAAGTGTTTTTGACAATTCATTATAATTGTGTGTCAGCTCAAGGATATGGCTGAGAGGTTACCACCTGGATCTTATGACAGTGAAGAATTTAGACTGGCTAACCTTCCAAATGGTTTGGAGCCTAACGGTGCTCATTCCATTGATGCTTGTGGAGAACACCAGCAGCCATATGGGATCAATGGCCTCTTCTCAGTTTCTGCTGGGGTCGAATCAACAAATGGCTCGAAGACTGCTTTGCCACCCAATTTGATGGATTCTAATGTCAGCGGAGGTCATGGTCCTCTCCAGTCATCTAATGGTTCACATGTTGCCCACAAAGATAATCTGAGTCAGCAGAAACGAAGCTTTGACTCCTCAAATGGTGGAGGAGATCGATCAAGTCCCAAACGACCAAGTGCAAGTACCGCATTCCAGGCATCTGAGGCCTACGAGGACAGAAGGGATTCTGGCTTGTCTGAAGATGGCGACAGTAGCAGAAGGCTGAAGACCTTGCCTAGTAGCAACAGTCAGGTTGAAGCAGAGTGGATTGAACAGTATGAGCCTGGTGTATATATATCTCTCCTAACCCTCAAAGATGGAACAAGATATCTCAAACGAGTTCGCTTCAGGTGACTTTGCTGAGATTTAAATCATATTCTTTTTGCGCCTGTATATTTGTCTCTTTGGATGAATTGGATTGATAAATAATAAACAAAAGAGAATTTTGTAGCTGCCACACTGACAATTTGTTGAGGATCAAGCATTCACTGAAAGGCTTATGTTTAATGATTGGACTGAATTGCTCCTGATCCCTTTGTGCTTGATCAGCCTGATACATTGGTTGAAGGAATTCATTAGAGGGGAACGGGATCCATCTTTGTTGTTTTCTTTTCTTTTTGCCCGTAGAATGTACAGCTGCTTGCCCCTATCTATGACCATATTCCTCTGTTAACAAAAAAATTTTTGGCTCAAATTGATACCTTTTATAAATTGTCTGCTACATTTGATTTCTGTACGTGACATATACCTTTGCCCTTTTTTTCCTTTTTCCTTTTGGGTTGCCTCAGCCGGAGAAGATTTGGAGAGCACCAAGCAGAAGCATGGTGGTCAGAGAATCGGGATAAAGTGTATGAGAAGTTGCGAATATCAGATAAGGCATCTGTTTCTGGGCAAACTGCGAGAAGATCAGACGAAGCCATCTCTCCTTCCTCCCAGCATCAATGAAACCGATATATCTTTGGTTGCTTATTCAACCCCTCTTTCACTTAGAGGCGAGAGATCTGTTTAATCGTTTCGAAGGCCGTTACGGTAAGCAGAGGTGAGCATGTCGCTAAAGATTTTCCTGCACCGGTCTCTCTTCTATTCTCCTTTGTTAGATGATTATTAGGCTTTATGTATCACTGACAAGTATATTGTTACTGCTTACTAGCTGCTGCTCATTAACCCATGCCTTTCTGATGTAAATAAATCGTTCTTTGAAAGCTCGTGTCCTTGGGAAACCTATGGCAATATGTTTGCCGGATGTGTGCCTTGATTTCATTTTAGTGGGTTCTCATAGTTTTTTTATTCTGGTTTTGCAATTATTCTGATGATCGGACTGTGATAAGCAAGTTGCACAAAGTTTTCATGACAGATTTTATTGCATCCTATCCAACCCTCCTCAACAAAACTTTAAAAGCCAGAACTCAGATCCCACTTCAGTCACTGGACAAACACTCGTGCCTTCAACACCGAACGCATTAGAGCCTGAACTCCTTGGCCTTAGTTTCTACACGGATGACATAAACGCTTTTTATACATTCCACAACAAAACCGTCCTTGGGAAATCGCTAATGGTCGAGAAGGGCATAATGCACATCATGATAAGTCACAAAATGTCTCAACCTGACGTCTTTAACAAACCTAGCATTGTATGATCTACAAATAACTATCTACAATCGATAATTCAAGCAAAAATATAAGACGAGTATATAATTTAAACAATATCGTCTTCAAGCGACCATTCGACAGTTTCAAGCAAATATACAAGACGATCAATATAGCTTAAACATGATCATCTTGTACGAGTCCATCCTAGTTTCCCAAGCTCACTTCTTCACAGCCAGCAAACGCCCACGTCTATCCCTCGAAACAAACCCAAACACGGAGCTCGCGAAGAGGAAGAAGAAGAAGAAGCATCAACAATGGAGTCCAGCTGCCTCTCCATTTTCGACTGCTCCCCTCTCCTCCTCGACCACCTCGCTGCCCACCTCCTCGCCTCAACCAAACCCCAACAAAACCCACCACCCGTTTTCCTCTCAATTTCCCTCAATCAACCTCAGCCTCAGCCTCAGCCTCAGCCTCAACACAACACCAAACCCAAACCCCATCTCACAATCCTCGACCGATCTCTCATCGGCGCCGCGGCGGGGGCCATCGCGGGCGCCTTCACGTACTTCTGTCTCCACCCTCTCGACACAATCAAGACCAAACTCCAAACACGCGGCGCCGCTCAGCTCTACACCAACTCCTTCGACGTTGCACTGAAGATCCTCGAATCGAATGGTATCCTAGGGTTTTATTCAGGCATCTCCGCCGTCGTGGTGGGATCGGCGCTCTCCTCGGCGGTTTATTTTGGGACCTGTGAGTTTGCGAAATCGGTGATGGGGGTGGTCGGGGATGGTGTCGTTGTGCCTAGGGTTTTGGTGCCGCCATTGGCGGGGGCGCTTGGGAATGTGGTTTCGTCCGGGATCATGGTGCCGAAGGAACTCATCACGCAGCAGATGCAGGTAACGAGGATGTTAATCGGTTCCATTTCAGTTGATACGGGGTGTGGGGAGGGGATGGCGAGATGTGAGATGTATGTAGGTTTACTTCTATATTACATATATAATAGAGATGTTTTTCCTAATGATCTCAGAAGGTGTAGTATCATTGACTTCATGATTAGGAGGAAGAACTGACTTATCACTCACTCCAATGGTTTTGATCAATTGGTTAAATGGTTTTAATTATGCAGGCTGGGGCGAAAGGGAGGTCGTGGGAGGTATTGTTGCAGGTGTTGGAAAGGGAGGGTGTGATGGGTCTGTATAAAGGGTATTGGGCTACATTGCTCAGGAATTTGCCTGCTGGGGTTTTAAGCTACTCGTCTTTCGAGTATCTGAAAGCCTGGGTGTTGGCTAGGAGGAATGCGAAGCAGCTTGAGCCAGTTGAGAGCGTGTGTTGTGGTGCTCTTGCTGGAGCAATATCTGCTTCAATGACCACGCCATTGGATGTGGTGAAGACCAGGTTGATGACACAGGGTGTTGAGAAGACAGCTGCTGTGATGTATGGTGGTGTGGTTGAGATGGTGAAGTTGATCTTGAAGGAGGAAGGTTCGGTTGGGTTCACGAGGGGGATGGGCCCTAGGGTAGTTCATAGCGCTTGTTTCTCGGCGTTGGGGTACTTCGCATTTGAGACAGCAAGGCTCACGATAATGAAGGAGTATGTGAAGCGGATGGAATGTAAGAAGATGGATGATGCTCCTAGTTGAACCACCTTGTGTAATGGTCTTGCTTCGATGATGATGATGATGATATGTTAGTACTAGGAATGTGGTCTATGCATTCTTTGGTTTGTTAGTTGTCATGTTTTGGTGTCCGAAGATATTTGTTTTGAATCCTTTGATCATGTGTAGGCTTATGCTTATTGAGGGTTGTGGGATTTTGATTAGGTTTACAATGAGAGGGGATGCAGCTATGTAATGTAGACTTTGTCGCGGATACTCAGGACGTTGTTGTTATGCCTCAAAGTTTGATATCAAGGAGCAAAGTTCCCCTGTTCTATGGTCCAGGAGCAAAGTGTTCTGTCCTGGTTTACTAGCACAAAGTTCTTATTTCTTGAACTGCATAATGTTTCTATCCCCCCTTGGAGGATTTCTGTGGAAGATTTGCATCATGAAAGCTGTTCGTTTCACTTTGAACAACGATTTAGTCACTTTTGTTATATCTATCCATACTCCAGAATAATTGTAAATCATGACCTGAGATGGAGGAAATGCCTGCATTTTTACGGCTAGTGAAGCACACGCAGGTGGAGTCTGTCACAGTGAGCGACAGACCAACAAAACTGCACAACGGAGGAACTGGCAACTGGATTGCAACTTAGTTTTTTAGTCAATGGTACAAGTTTATTTGATGATACAGGAAATCCATGGCGTCCATTCATATACGCATATACAAACAGACATATACAAAAGTGCTGCAAGTGAAACTTGAATTCTGACTCGATGAAACTCAGGTACTTGCCAAACAATGTATCATCCAACTTATCTAATCTGATTCTTGAAGCTGCTAATGGTCAAAACCTAGTGCACATAAGTAGAGGCGCCTGGTCTTTTTGTTCCAGAACTCATGCTCGCAGATTCTTCAGCTTATATAACTATTAACAGCAACATCACATGGTCATCTTTGAGTGATCCGCCTCAGTCTGGTATGCGTCATAGAGAGCAGAGGACCTCTTTTAGCTACTCTCTGATTCAGACAAGCAGAATGTTCAGCTCGCAACAGATGACGGACATGATGCTTGCTTCGCCCTGAAAACTCCCCATAAATAGTGTTTTCCTTGAAATCCTGAAACGAGTTAAGCAGAGGCCCGAAACCAAATGAAAAATCAATATGAGCATGAGCATCGATCATTGAAATATGAGTACATTTGATAAGTTTTCCAAGTAGCATCAGAAAAATCTTTTGCACTCACTCCAATATCCGAAGGGTAATTCAATGGAGGTGAACACCAAGAGCTCTGCATTTGCAACCACGCATCTCAACGCTAGATCATTGATCATCATGTTCTCGATGAGTGAATTATAGATCTTTTCATCTCTGTCAGGATAAGGCTACATAACATAAGCCAGGAAAAGGCCACATACCATAGGCGCTACGCACGAATGTGTAAATCTTTTTGGAAGTGAAGGCTGATACCTTTCTGTCTCAGGAAAAAAGTAAAGCCCGATAGTGTCGTCACTAGGCTGTGCTTGTTGAAAACTTTTCGGCCACACATCTGCCTTTGGAAGGATATCAGAGCTGAGATTCACTGGTAACAAGCTTGCTTCGTCACGTACTTTAAAGCATGCTTTGCTTGACAAATGCGCAGCCATGCCATCAACTGATTCGAAACCTTTACTGCTGATACTGAAGCAGCCCCTATCAGCAGTACCAACAGAAGGTAATATTCTATATATGAGAAAAAAAAAATCAACTATATACTTTGGAGATATTTGAACAGAGAAACGCGCTAAAGTTCTTACTTCCAGATAGGATCCTCTATCGGTTGTGCAGGGATGTAACAGTTAGTATTAAAAGACGAGCCATCTTTTAAAACGGCATCAGAAATGAAGTGATCCAATGCTGGCACCACCTTTTGACCGTGAGCAGAATCCTTCCCTACATTATTATCCAAAGACGGCAGATCTCGCTTGTCTACAATCACAGAGATATCATCGTTCAAGAGACCGTGATCACTCAAGTCAACTACTAGTGGAGGCTCAACAAAGTCCACTGTAGGGCTGCTATTTCTTTTCTTGCCCCGAGGTGTAACTGTTTCAGGGATCTTCTTCCTTGCACTGGATCCCTTTTCGGGGCTGATTTCATAGTTCGTTTGACGTTCACTTTTTTCGTAATGTCTCTTGCTTCTCCTTAGAGATAGCGATGCATCAACCGTCTTTCGAATCCAAGGGCGCTTTTTGGATCTTGGCAAGCAATCAGAACAAGTCCACTTGACATGTAGCTGGAAAATCTTTGAAGCATCTTCAAGGCAATAACTGAGCAGGTAGAGAAGAACAACAAAACATGACTTAAGTGTAAACCAAAGGAGAGTCGGAACGAAAACCTTTGCAAATTCTGTGAACTTATATCTACAGAAATAAACAGCAGGTCAGGAAGCAGTAATTCAACAGACATATAGCAGGAAGATAGAGTAACCTATGTGACTTACCGATGCTCATAAGCGTTTGAGCATTTCGAACAGCAAATTAGATTCTCCTGCCAACCTCTATCACCACAAGCTTGACATATAGCTTCCTGCAGAAAAATGGATGTGATTAAGAATTAATGATAAATCAACTACGATTGATTTAAACTTCAAGGAAATAACCTAATAATGAATTCGGATAGCGGTACACCCAACAGGTAAAGCACGAGTGCTCGTTGTGATCAAGAGATTACCCCTCGATGGAGCAAACCTGAATGTCTCCGAATAATATACATACATACATATATACATACATATATATATATATATATAGAACGTATAAAAGTTAGTGATTCCCGGAATATTTCATATTTTCCTCCCTTTACGAGGTTTCGAAGCTAATACAATAAACTCGAATACCGACACAAATGCGAGCAAAGCAACATATCCACATACCCCACCAAGTGGTGGGGAGTGTGGGGAGCGCGAAGCAACACAAATGCTAAGCAAATATGCATCCTTACCAAAAACAAAGTCTTCGCATGTATATATGCAACTACAACCATTTCCAGGAAAATGAGATCAAAATTAATACTACTAGGTCGGAAAGGACACTTCGCTTCACAGTACTGTATCTTCCTTTGTATCTTCTCAAGGTAAACTTCTCCATCTCATGCATCAATCATCTTAACTTTTTGGGATTTGCCCTTTTCCCATCATGAATCAATGCAAGAAAATAATCCCAACAGAGTAAACCCAATTGCCCAAAAACCATGAAATTCAATTCAAATGCCCGCAAAGAATTGATACAACGATGAGAAAAGTTAAGTTCTTTACCATTGTTGACTGAGAATCAAGCGCCCACCATGAAAATTGGCTCAAGAACTAGCAATTTGATATAAATTCAGTGGAATGACTCAAAGAGCTTGAATCTTCAATGTTTCAAGCATTGGTGAAAGTGAGTGCTTGATTTTCGATGCAGTTGATGAACTGACTTCACTGGAATAGTGAGGGAGAGATGGGAAGAGTCTGGAATAAATGAGAAGCGTGCAACTCTGTGACATGCAATGGTAGTTTATGTCGTCAAGATCCAAAACCAAACATTCAAAAGTTGGCCCAAATGACCAAGCAATCTTTTTCTTTCCCAAGATATGGTCTTTGATAACAAATAGATAGTATTTAAGTTTTTTATACCTACTCTGCCTTATAAAAAAATTTAAATGGTTTGTTTCGGATTTTTTTAACCTAAGGAAGACATCCGTACTTGGTGATTGGTGATGGGAAGAGGATATGAGTCATAGGGCAACCAAATAAGTTGAAGGTGAGCAGTAAATGGGAGAAACAGTAAGCTGCGCATTGCTGATTCCAGAAATTTTACCCACCAAGGTAAAACATGAAGACAATATGCATCCGAGGTTCATGTGAGCAACTCCAACAACCTTAAAGGACTTATGAATCAAAATACTCTACAAGTATACATAACAATTTTACCCGGAATATTTCATATTTTACTCGTATGAAAAAATACTCGACAAAATTCTATGGGTCTAGGGGACTCGCTTTTTACATTAGAAGAGAGTATAACACTGTGTATCCAACGTTACAATTTAAACAGCAGAATAGAGGTCTAGGCCCATGCAACCTATGAGCCTATGTGAGCGTTAGAAGATTCAAAAGTCACAAAGATCAACGTCTCGAGACTCTTATCGATGCAAAGTCCTGTGAGTGGCTCTGATATAACGTGACTGATACAAGCCGTCTCAGGCTCATGCAGCAGCCAAGGCCTTCTGGATATCCTTCTGCCAAACAAAAGTTGTAAACCGCTCAGTTCCAAAAGTTCTGGAATCAAAGAGCCCAAAAACCTTTTTTGCAAGTCGCAAAACACACACAGAAGAGTTGATCAACTACTTGTCCTAGGAATAGATAATTAATTGATGCCATCGATAGGTACGTATATGGTCATACCTCGATTTGGAAAGGTGATGTTGTAGGAGGATATCTCTCGACAACCTTCCCGTCCTTGTTCACCAAAAACTTCTCGAAGTTCCACTTTATAAGATCACCAAGGAATCCACCAGCACTCGACTTCAGAAACTGGTATACAGGAGCTGTGTACGGACCATTCACTTCGACCTGATTGTGAACATTTTTAGAATTATAGCATTTGTAAATCTGTCATGTGGCTTTATATCCATTGACATACCTTATCAAAAATGGGGTACTCTGCCTTGAACCTAGTACATGCGAACTGCTTGATCTCCGTATTTGTGCCTGGTTCTTGGCCGCCAAATTGATTACAGGGGAAAGCCAAGATCTCAAACCCTGCAATGGGAAACAAGAGTCGGTTGTTCCAACCAAGATCACTGTTGGACAACTAATGCAACACCTAATGGAGATATTGTTAATAACATGCATGGGTTACGGCACAGCTGGTCATGAAGCAGATTGGTGAATCCGCTGCAAGCAATATATTTTGCAACTACATCGATCAAAATCTTAACATACACATCACAGCATGAATTTCAGGCTGAGAGATAGTTCAACATACCTTGAGCTTTATACTTCTCATACAGCTGTGCAAGTTCAGTATAATTTGAAGATGTCAGTCCGCTGAAAACCAGGAAGGCAACGTTTCAACTTTCCATGTGAAATGAGCCCCAAGAAATAGCATGGAAACAATGATCAAGTAAAACGAAAAAAAGTGAGTACCATCTTGAAGCAACATTGACAATTAAGAGAACCTTCCCTTTGAATTTGCCAAGAGAAACATCCTTGCCATCAATATCCTGCAGGGGGTATACAAAAATGTTAACCTGGCATACATCATGAAACTGGAACAAGTTATGCTAAGAATCAACAGGACATGTGCATTCTTACATAGAGCATAAGCACATGTGCATTACACAATCCAAACTTAAACTGCAGCATAGATTATACTATACAGCACAGAAGAAGTTACATATTGTATATTGAGAATTTGACTCATTGATTCCGTTAGAACATAAAGGATAAGAGGAGATTGCAAGAAAACAGAAACATTAACATCATCCCCGTACAAGCTGCTATTAGCATCATCCCATGGTGAGAATCGTTTCAACCCTCTACAACCTCAAAGGCATGGACTGTTCAGAACTCGTCAACATCCCCTCATTCACCTTTTTAAAATGTTTTTTAAATGTAGTGCCTGACTTGCATCGTGCACCCTGTTGAGAATATATTAACCCGAATTGGAACATAGGGAGCTCAAAACATCTACACGTAAGATGCTGGATTACCCCATTTATAGCAAATTTGTTTTGAGTTGGAACGCAAAGGTGTAATATATGAAACCAAACCAAACCACCGAGGATAACAGTAACACACAACAAGACAATACTCCACCGCACCTTGACGGTGAAATCATGAATACTCTTCTCAGTCACCGCGCTCGCGTAGAATTTCCCAGAATACCCTCGACCCCTCGCCAAATTCCCATCCCAAAGCCCTGAAACCCTCGAATTCGAGAACCCGAATGAGATCTTCCTCGATAAAGGGACGAAAGCCCTTGAAGGGGATGATACCCAGATGGGGTTTGAGCCCAGTTTGGGCTGGAAGTGAGAGAGGGATCGAAGTGGGGATGAGAAGAGGGTTGTGGGGAACGTGTGAGAAGCAGCAGCAGCCATTGAAGGAGAGATTTTGGGGCGAAAGTGTGATGCTGGCAATGTCGATCGTTGAGGAGGGGGTCTGTGAGGTTGATCATTGATGTCGGGGTGGTGGACGTGGCTTTTTGATTGCGGTGCAATAACTTATGGAGCAGATGTAACAACCGATTATAGGTAAGTTTCACTCTGGTCACTTTAGAAAAGAAAATTAATCATTTTCTTTTTTTCTTTTTTCTTTTTATCTTTCTCTTCGCTCTGAACTAACAGGCACGATGCTGAGCTTCATACTTTTTAAAAAGCCGATAATTAAAATGAAAAAAAGTATGGCATCACATATATTTATCTCAGGATAAATTAATGATTAACATATTTTTATTTTATCTTCGTGGAGGATGGGGATCCCATCCTATCTAAATTGATTATCTCATTATGTTATTATGAAAAAAAAGTAATAAATAAAAAATAAGTAAAACGTTTGATTTGAAATTTTTTGATAAAAACTATGTAAAAAAATAAAAATATCATTCGATAAAATATGAAAAAATAATTCCCACAATACATCCTCTTCATCACCGACTATCTTCTTCCTCTTCAACTCTTACCTCCATCTGTTTTTCATTGTCACACTCTCCGTCCCCATTCTCAAACTCATGGCCAACAAAGTGTAACGTTTTGACTTTTCATTATTTACTAATGATACATATAACGTCACTATCGTTGGACCCAACGTCTTAAATAGAAAAAAAATTATATTTTCTAACTTAGTTATAAGAATTAAGTTAATTTCACTTATATATCATTAGTTTAAAATTTTTTGATACATTCAATCATAACTCTAACATCATCTTTATAGCAGAATTTACATCTTTTTCTAAGATCAGAATATATTTCACACATAAATTACATCAAACATCAAATCTTATGTCACACTTCTCTTTCAAGTATTGTTTCTGTAACAAAAAGAATAAGAAAGACATATAGAATTAGTAATCATGAGCTATAAGACTAAATAACGTGTCGGTCCCCTTATCAGAGGTTACACGAGAAAAGAAGGTAAAAAAAGAAAAAAAAAATTATCACTTGGATCATTTGTTCCAACACTCTAGAATTTTCATACAAATCTGACATTAATAATTATCATCACAAGCATATCAGTGATTCATGCTAATCACATAAATACATTTAACACCACGTAGCAAGGATCAAAACTACGTGTCCATCGACACTTTATACATTATCAACGTCATTTACTACTGTCATACCCTTTATGGTATAACAGTCAAAACTTTCATATCAAACAAAGTGAGACAATAACACTGTGGTACGATAGGTCCATAGTGCAAATCTCACACACTACTGCACTCAAAAGTTCGCTCAAGACTTTGTTATACTTACCATTATATCAATCACACAGACACGACAAACAATAGATATTCTTAATATTATAATTGTGTCCTTGACGAGACTTATTTAATTTCAAAAATAAGCTCTATTCACCTTTAGTAAAATGGACATCCGCGAAAAGAAATCAGCCAAACCGGAGCTCAAGATCTCTTACAATGAGATACCCTCGTACCAAAACGACCTCACAAGGTCGATGAAAGAATGTGATCATCAAATCACTGCATAACACATGCAACAGACACAACATTTTTTGTGTTATATACCATGAAGTTATTCCATCAATTATGGATTTACATTTCTTTCAATCACTCATTCTTTTTATACCAGCAAATAAGACATAACATAAACACAAAAACAAGTGATAGATAATAAGGTATATCAGAACATATTTTATGTCAAATACAATTAGTGACTGTAACCAAAGATTCCGATGTATATTATTATACTCACCGTATAATAATACGTATCGTCACTTACAATAAATCTAAACGTTATCTTTTACCAAACTTTTTCACATGCACGTACTCAGTCTCGTCCTTAAGTGATAACGAGTAACATCTTCAAATCCTATAATATAATAGGATATACGTATTAAGACATGTGAATGATTGTTCACGTTATGAAGTTAAGCATATTTGTTCGTGCTTCTTGAAAAACCTTCATAGTAATATTATGTGGTGGTGTCAAGTTTTGAGAAAAATCTTTGATACTTATTTTGATAATCCATGATGATGATTTTATGTATTTATCATCATTAAAAGTGTTTGTGAATATTTGAAGTTGTTTCGGAGACACTAATGAATACACTCCAATTCAAACCTCAACCGTTTCAATCGCAGTGCTACGAAAAACTACCGTTACTGCTGCTCCCCCACAAGGACGATCCACCTCTCCACACTTCCCCATGACATCTTGGAGTAAGAGGCCATTCACCACTTGGAGGAGCATGGCACTATTGTCGGCACTAAGGTCTTCGAGACAAATGGCAAGAAACAGGCCCTGGTCATGTTTGAAACAGAAGAGCAGGCCACTGAAGCACTTGTGTGCAAGCATGCTGTGCCCATTGATGGTTGCATCGTACGTATCTCTTTTTCTCAATCACAAGTATAGGTCATCTAACACTTCGGAGCCAGTGAGAATGGAAAATTGAGCTTTGGCGGTATGTTGCTGGATGGTTGGCTGTTATCAGACTTTTCCTGTCTTTCTTATTCTGTTCTAAATGTGTGGTAATGCTCTTTATTCCCGAAAGACCTTGGCACATAAATTATGTGTACTGAGATTGGCTCTGATGTGTTTTTCTGGTTTATGCTGGGATATGTCTATTTAGCGTAACTGTAATGCTCAGGCTGGAGAAGCCTTCACTCTGTTGTACTTCGATTTATGGAAATTCGCAGACATGTTGGCTCCCATCTTAACCACATCTTCTGTCATTTTATTCCTGCTATTTGATGCATAAAGCTTCTGTGGACTTGTAACGTTTTTTCCTGCTCTTTGACGCCCAGGCTTCTATTAACTTGCAAGAGCTGCTTCGCGTATAGGGAAACTGTATTGTTCACATGTTTTGTAATTTAGTGATCGATATCGGCTTCTTGCCTTTACATTCAGAACTGGTGTGTTAAATTGTTCAGTACCTATCTTGCCTGTTGTAGTTGATTATAGCTTTGGGCCAAATAATAATTATAGCATCCCCTAAAATGCTCTCTCTTCTCAGACTGCACACTCTGAGCAAGTTCCCCGCTGGTGTATGTTTAACCAGACGCCTTTCAGCATAATCGTATTCCGAGAGTTGATAGTTTAACCTCTGCAAGAACATGAGCCCACCCAGCCAGAGTTCTGGACTGGTCCCTTCCATCTATTCTTTCATCGCTAACAAAACTCAGCAATGTGATTTTTGACTAAAATCTAACTCCATATGCATCTACTTTACATGACGGTCATGTTCCTCTCGATCCGGACATGCCAGTTTACACAACGCGGAAAGAGCTTGCTATCCTCTTCAGATCTCCATAATGCCTTTTCCATTGAAGGCCTGCAAGAACCAGCAATGCCTTAGATATCTGAAAACGTATTTAGTTGACATGGCGGTAAAACCTCCTGCCTACAGCAGGATCCAAAAGCAGGACCTAATAAGCATAATTTTCCTCCGAAAAGCAAGAGAGATTTTATTGGAGCAACACATGTCCGAGACAATCTTGAACATGAATAGGATCAAAGGACAGAACTTGCCTCATAATACCAAACGTGATCCAAAAAACACAAAGTTCTGGGCGTACCATTAGCAGTCACGTTGAAAAGGTATAGTCGATTGCCAGCAGCGGTTGCTGTGATTATTATATGTGGTGGCTCCAACTCAAACTGGTAATACTTTCTCCCGGAATGCTCTGCGACTTGCGTGCTCAAAACCCTTCCTTCCACATTCTCTCCAATCACCTCTGGTCCAAACGCATTGATCACCTTTTCCGGTGTCCCTATTTTCTCGATGGTTGCATTGTCTCCCAAGTCTATAGAAACAAAAACTTCTTCATGCACAGAGACGAACTCATACACATAGACGATTGCCTACATATGAAGATTCTAACTCTTGATATATAGGTTCTGTTTACCATAACCTGTTGTAAGTGCAGCACTTTGACTATGGCACGTTCTGCGTGTTGTTGACTTATTCAAGACCCCCAAAAAAACACACATTGGAAAATACATGGGCAGGCGAAGAATTTAAGGGAACTTACCATCAGAGAATCTGAGAACAGGAGCAACAATAACGAATAATCTGCCTTCTTTGGAGTTTGCGAATCTTAGATCTATTTCTGTTCCGCCAAGATCAGCAATGGAGACAGGAACCTGAAGATGCAGTTTAACTCGTAAGTACTGATCAAAGCAGCATCAAGAAGGTCAAAACGACAAACAAGATTCCATAATGTGATGATGTCCGCTTCTGATCAGTGGAGTCGTATTTATATCCATTACCTCTTCCCAGCCTTGAGGAACTGAAAAAGTATAGGGGATAATTGGACTCCATCCAACGCCGTGCCCTCCAGACTTTTCATCCGGTCTACGGTAGGTTCTCCACCCTGTCTGAGCATTGCTTCAATTTAATTAGCTCCGCAAAAACTGACCGTATCAAAGAAAGAATTTCACATAAGAGCTAATCATATCATGATGTCAGATAATATCTTGTGATCGATACAAAGTAGTGTATCGACTTGACAGATTTTAGTCACTTTACCTAACTAGAGAGACGATACAACTTCATGAGGAAACAACAATATCAAGGAACTGGTACGAAACCAACGAGATGCTTTTCAACACTCAACACGAGACGACTCATCCTTTCCTTGAGGAATCATAAAGTTAATACGTAAAGGCCAAATTCTCTTCCAAAGACATCTATCTCATTGAGAACTACACAGAGGTAATGCCTCGCAGTCACAGAGATACGCATAGAAGAGCTTGATTAGTGTATATCAACAATTCCATCCAACACAGATATATATATAATGAATAAGTGTCAACTATTCGAAACTATTTATCCCGACACCAAAAAGATAAAAAATTCAATAAAGAATCAAAAGACAGATGAAAAAGAGCACACCTTCTTCATCAGGCTCAGAGAGCCCAGGAACCCTCCCAGCAAGGAGGCTTTGCTTAACCACAGCTAAACCCTTGGGTGGAAACTCCAAACCTACAAGACACGAAACCAAAGGTACCCCTGAAAGCACAAGTGCCCTTCTACACAAGGGCAACCCAGACAGCTTATCATCTCTCGTCTCATTAGATTTTCCTCCACCAATTCTACTCGAAGCGACAACCATCGTCGATGAAGGCGATGTACCGATGGCAGGCCAATTCGCCTGCAGTTGCTTAAACGATCCTTTCGATGCAAGGCACGATCCATAGCACATTGCTGTTGTCGTTGCTGCCATTGTTGAGGACTCCCTGAATTGAGAGACTCTTTGGTCTTTAGTTGAAGATGAGATGCTGAAGATTGAGGCTGCTTTGAAGTGGGGAAAAACTTGAGGTTCTGGTGAGCCCTAGATGAATTCGATGGGGCCCTGTGTGGCTGTGTCTCAGCTTTCTTGTGGTAGTTGTATCGTGTGGACACTTCCTGGTACAAGTGACAAAGAAAAAAAGATAAAAAGAATATGCAGAAGAGAAATTTAAACATCACAACGAAACTCGAGCTTATTCGAAATACATGAATAATTGACGGATAAATAAGGGCATATAGCTAATATCTTTTTACAGAATAACACCCTGGAGTTCAACAGAAGTACATCGTGCCAATTAAGATTTGAGCTTTCTGACCACCAGCATGCTATCAACAAAGGCTTCAATCAAGACTTTTGATCTATGTAAGAAACAACTTCATCTCCTTTGGTCATGCCTAAAAGAAAGGCTGCTTACAACTCATCGTGAGCTGCCCGCTTCCAGAATTTGGGTATTGCATTTCAGAACAAGGACTTCAAACTTGTGGTATGAATAAATATTGATCTGGTTCAACATCTAGCGACAACAAACTTAGCATGTCGTTTGACAAGCAATCAGACAAATGTTGCTGCTCCCATCCTACTTCAGCATAACTCCGCATTCTGAAGAAATCAAAACTACTTGCATCCCAGAACCCGTTCGTCAACTTCAATTTCAAAAACCTTTCCTGGTGAAAACAAAGGACCTCCTGAAGCTCACGCACATGGTTATCACCATGGTTGCCTCTGATATTAAGACGTCAAAGACTACCCTAACATGGGAGGTTTCCAATCTGAGAATGGTACTAGATCACGGTTCACAACAGATCCATTATGTAGCCAGAATGTTTCACTCGACTGGTGGAAGCGTCTGATCTTTTTCTGAAGTTCCCAAAAGATTCCATTGATGGCAGAGCATGTCTGAGATTCCTGAGCATAGACAAACAGGCATCTCACTCGTCTACCACGCTCAATCATTTTTTCTATCATCTCATCTGATAAGAAAAACATACAAGTCATTAGCATGCAGAAAACATTTTATTCGAGAAATATATCATAGAGCACGTAATCAAAAGCTGGTACTGGTTCCAAGTAAACACCTGGTATTGATTCCAGGTAATCCAAAAGTAGCGGCCCAATTTGAGTGGATGGCCATTTGATTGAAATCTGAGAGTAGTCGATCACATCCTGGAAAGGTAATTCTACTTGATCGGATAAGAGAACAGGAACACACTCCTGCAAGAACAACATTTCAATTTCACAAGTAAATATTAAAGCAGCTTGTAAATTCATTAGCCACTCAATCATGATGAGGAAGAAAGAGAACGTGAACTACCACAAAGAAAGACTCATAGAAGCGAAGGGTCCATGACGACTCCCCGCGAGGAGCAAGGCAGAACTTTGAATTTCGCAGGTGCTCAAAATACTCCTTCCTTCCAAATTTGTCAGAACCACTGAACTTGAGTTCAGGACATTCCAACTGTTGCATACAGAGAATGTATATTACATATCCAGGGACTAAGTTAGGGATCACTACAAATGGTGTTGTTTGCCATTTTGAATTCAGCATTCTATCCTTAAACATGCATAAAACGTCATTCACTGAAGCAATAATTTGAGTTCAGCATTATCAGTCAAAGCTAATTTTTCCCGATGTCAGAAGCACACAAACCTTTTCCGGATACTTCTTTGCAAGCTCGATTAGTTGAAGACGTCCAACCTTCCCCTGTGCACGACCTAAGTAATTTGCAAGATGCTTCCTCCTAGATAAAGGCAAAGGCTGGACAAAAGGTGCTCCACTGGTCATTTGATCATCAACATTGCCAGGGATGATGATATCTTTCCATGTGCTGAAGGCACTTGTGTTTTTCTTATCCGTGCGATCTCCCTGGCAACCACGATTAGGTAACAGGAAAGTTAAAGTATATGCAACAAAGAGAGTGAAAAAAGAATAGGCAACTCCCACAACATATATATGATTTTGATTTGAATATGAAATAGCCTCATAATGCAATCTAAATGGAGGAAACAAGCTACTTCGTACCCTTTGTGTACCACAGACCCCAGAGGAGAACTCCAATTCAAAACAATAAACGGTTGCCCCTAGTTCCTGTAAGACACGGTTTTTCTCGGGTTCTCAATTTCCTTTACATGGAAAAAGGATCATCCTAGAATCAATCAGTGTAGATACTACTCGAGAAGTTAGAGACCAGCACATTTTTGCTCAAAACCATGCTCCTCATTTGCATGCCCAACACGAGGTTTTCTCCATGCATTATTGTAGCTTCACTAAATGCCCTTTTTGGATATAAGCAAACATGTGCAGTGTACTCCTCTTTATTTAATTGACCATACCTAATCTCTTAAGAACAAACGACAATAGCAAGATTATTAACAGTTTTAATTCACCCTAAACTACATACATCTCAGTTTCAGACAGGAACACCGTTACTCTGGAACTGGGTTGGGTTCAGTACAGAAATACATTCTGGCTAACAACTGATTAAGCTGAACTGGTAACATGTTAGGGCAATAGAACCTCACTGTGAGGGTAGCTACAACCAAACAGGTTTTTTTTAACCACATATTTTAATTATTAGTCACACAGAATAAAAGGGTGGAGGGCGACTTAACAAAATTGCTTCAACCTGAACATGTTCCTGACATTCTTGAGAACAGTTCAAATACTTCCCTTGAAGAGAAGTTGCAGAACTAATTGTCTGATATTCAATATTTGAGATTTGTTCTCATCAACCATAATACTTATCAGGAAAACTTCAATAGGGAAAAAAAACCCAAACAAAAGGAGGAAAATACCAAGTTACACTTAAATTTCCAATAGAAATGCTAGTTATAATATGCAAGTACCTCCGGAGTAAGAAATATTGAGCGATTCAAGTATGTAGACCAGGACTTGAATAAATGAGCTCCAGCACCACTACGTTTAAGAAAGTAAGGATAAGTAGTGCAACCAAAGAATGTAATTCAAACAAGCACCATAAATAAAATAAACAGTTATACCCATTAGGTAAAGAAATTTGGGGACGGAAAGGAGATAAGAAACGTTTGCATACGAGGAAGAAATACTGTTTGTTTCATGCTTGAATAGTAGACAACTTAATGACTTATGACACCAGTCCCTAATCCTACTCTCCTGGACAAGTTTCTTGGCATTAACATATCCTACCATCATCTTCAGTACAATCACGGGCTAAAGATTTCAGTAAATAAAAAAATGAAAATGTGTACCTCGGAAAGACAAATACATGGTCACGCCCACCAGTTCGTCTGAAATATGGCATTTGGTTGAGGACCTGAAATCAACATGCACTTCCTGAACAAACCAAGACAGTTTTTTCAATAGCAAATTTGAAATTCACAGCTACTGGATTACCTTCAGGATATCACCAAAAACTTTTTGTTCCAAGGAATCAACAACAGTACCAGTCAATTTAAACATTTTACCTTAATAAAAGTTTTGTCTATCTCCCTATCAGTAAGACCTCCCAGCATGCGAACACATTTTACATAAGTTGGTACGAAAAAGAGATCTGCCTCCTCCTTCCTTCTTACTCTGAATCTAGATCCCAGAAACATCCTGTGGATTTTAACCTACACTTCAAATGCAAAAGAGAACAGCAATACAAACAAAGGTATTAAACCCAAAAAGCTCATCCATATAGGATCACAAAGGTTGGTAAATCGTATTTGCACTACATTCTTATCATACTTCTCTAGAAGCCTATTTCTATATTTGAACCAAACTCTTCCCATGAAATTTTCAACCAGATTTATTAAATCCAAGGGATGTCACTCACGGTTTTCCTCCTCGCTTAGCCAAACAGAGGTTAATCACGATTCACGAACTGCTTAGCATGTAATCATGACTTTCACAAAGATGAAGGTCTTCACGAGAAAAAAAAGAGCGCAGTGTGATCCTACAAGATGCCGAATTCAGAAGCTTTGGACGACCACAGTCGACATTCGACAATCTTTTCATGCCTAAATTATACAATTCCAAACCCCTAGCAAGATCATCTTTCACTCATACTCATCTTGCCTATGAATCCGAAACCAAATAGATTGTTGATGAAAAAACACTTCAATCAAACACTCTCCCACTCCAACACATATCTTTTAAATCTTAATCTATTCCCCTCTCAATTCTCTTCTAAACAAGATCATTTGGCAATGTGCAAACAGTTTCACATTCAACAACCAAAACACAAATCTCATCTAATCAACAAATCATACAATCCTTTTCGGTCCCAAATTTCACCTGAGTGCCCCACTGTCCCTTGACGCACGACTCGGCCAAGGTCCGACCATCCCTACCATACAACAACCCCCTCAATCCCACAATCTCGTCCTCATCATACACATAAACCCTCATATCAAGTCCCGATCCGTCCCTTCGATCCATCCAAAACCTCGACTCATCGTCTCCACCGAATCCGATAAATTCCGGTGATCCGTGATTTCGAGCGGCGAAGGGACACCAGTAGCCGGTCGAGATTCGGTCGAGGAGGTGAGTGAGGATGAATGTGGTGAAGACCAGTAGAATTGATCGGAGATGGTGGCGGAGGAGTGAGGATGGGTGACGGAATTTGGTGGTCGGGGAACCCATCGGCGGCGGCGTTGCGTTGGTTTCCGGTGAGGTAGGGGTGGTGGTTCGGCGATGAAGCGAAGTAGTCGCCGGCTGGGACTTCGTCTCTATGTTTTTTTGTTATATTTGTGTTTTCACTACTGTGTTACTTTCGGGTAAGAGGAGAATGATTTGCATGAGTTGGACGCTACGCTTTTGTTAGTGAAAAAACACAATTAAGGAAAAAGAATATTTTATTCTTATGTATTTTTATGTTTTTGTATGTAATTATTCGAACTTTGATAATAGTTATAAATCTTTTATTATTATTTTTATAATTTAACATATTAATCTTTCAAAAAAAAATAATATTTTACAGAAATTTTTTGTAAAGGATCATCAATAAAAATCATATGCACATTTTTTTTGAAATTAAGGAATCATTTGTAAAATGATAAAAAAATTCAAAAAATTAAATGCACTTTCCTTGAGAAAAATTGTCATCAATTATGAATGATTGATTTTTTTAAGCTTATTGTATCATTCAAGTGCTACTAACTTCCTATTCAAGAGTTTTGTATATGAGAGAAAAGAAGAAAAAATTGGAAAGTGAAAATTTTTCTTCCCTAAAACAATATGCTTATGACATTTCTTAGGAAAGAAAATGGGAAAAAATGTATAAAATAGAGTCATTTTCTTTCTAAGATTAAAGATTTGAAAAAGGAAAAAAGAAGATCTTAATGAAAACTTTAAACTTTCATTATTATCCTTAATTATTTACTCCTTTCAAAACCCAATGCCATCTTTTATCTCGAGAAAAAAAGAGTAATACTTCATTGAGTTTTTTCCTTTCTTTCTCCCTCACGCACAAAGAAGTTTACATTAGATTTATTTTTTTCGAACTCACAAACAAATAAAAAGAAACAATTTATATTTGGGTTTTAAAAAAAACTAATTCAAATCAATCATAATTCTAAAAAAAACACATCAAATTCTTTCAAATTTCATTTAAGCTATCCAAAATTTATCAAATATGCAAATTTAGTTACTCCCGTTAACTTGAAATTTGGGAAAAAGAAAAAAAATTATTTTAATTAAAAATAATTATCAAACTATATTCAATTCTTCAAATTTTCATCTCGGTCATTCAAATTTATCTTTTTATTGGTAAAATCGATCAATTTCAAGTCAATATATAATGGATAATTATTATGAAGTAATCCATTTGATCAATAAAAACAAAAATTTTGAGTGCTAAGAAGAAATATTGAAGAATGGAGTATGATTTTATAATTTTTTTAAATTAAAATGATGTTTTTTTATCTTTTTTAAAAAAATTCTGTTAACTTTAATGGAAAGTTAATGAAAATAACTAAATTGACATATTTGATAAGTTTTGGATAACTTAAATGACATATTTAAATTTGATAGCCTCAATTAGAGTGTAATTGCATGTTCCACCTCTTTTTCTTCCTCATCATCCTCAATCTTTTCATTCTCATATTCATCAAAATCTTTTCTCTCATATTGGTAATCCTCTTTCTCAATAAAATCAGTCCCCTCACTCTCAACAACATCCTTCTCCTTCTCCTTCTCACTCATTCTCGTCTACAAAATCATAGTATCCATCAATCATATAAAAAAAGAAATAAAAACTTACATTACATTAAAAAAAAAAATATCACAGTCATCTTAGTTTTTTTGGTATTGATCTTTCAAACCATCAGCTTTCGGTGTTCCTCATTGCTTGGCTGGATATCCATAATTTCATGTGGATTCACTTGAGAAACCAATTGGCTGGTCATCTTCGATGAAGACGCAGCACTCGTCTCCATCCAACGATACATCATAGGGATTTTTGCATGATTCGTTGGTTGCAAGATGATGTCTTTTACAATCTCATATACCCAGACCTAACAAGACAGTTCATATTTGATCAAATCCAGTGCACACAAAAATAACAAAAAATTTATAAAACAAAAATAAACGGTTCATAGAATTTTTACATGCAATAATAGTTCATAATTGATCAAAATTCAATGCACGGGAAAATAAATAATAATTTATACCACAAAAACAAACGATTCATAGAATATTTACATACCAAAACAACAAAGGAACATCCCTCGACATAAGGGGTCTTCGGAATCATTCCATCCTCCATCGATCCTTGGTCGTCTTCGTCCCTAAACCCTAAAATCATCTTCAGCCGCCCTGGCGGCCTTCTTCATGGCCTTCGTCATCGTCTTCCCTTCAATCTTCGCGCTTCTTATCTTGACAATGTCAAATTGGTTATTGAAATCAAATGAAAAAAAATAAAATTACACATAGATATTACTCCCGCCATCCTTTATTTATCGAATTGTATTGATTCGGTTCGGAAATTTATGTGAGTGTTGAATTTGTGTGGATTTTGTTGAAGAATTTTTTTTGATGATAGTGAGATTTACTGTAACACTTGTGAGAGGAGATAGTGAGACTAATATAATAGATATGATTGATTTGGTATTTTTTATTTTAAAAGATTACCAAAAGAGAAAATATTGCAACTTTTTTGAGATTGATCAAATAGAAAAACGTTGCGATTAATATGGAAAGAAGGGAGTATGTGGCTAAATCCTCACCTCTCATCAAATCATAATGTTAAATTATACTCCCTTCGTCCCATTATTTTTTGTAATGTTTTGATTTTTTACGTGCGTCGATATAAAATTTGACATGTATGTAACGACCAACAAGCGTAGTTTTTTGTAAATTTATCGTGAAATATTAATTATTATGTAATTTAAAATACTTCAACCTAATACATATTGTGTGACGATCATACGATATTTGAAATGAAAACGAGATTTCTATTCATGCATATATAATAATATAAAATACGTAGATGTTTACCATGGGAGTGGAATTGACAAATTATAACAAATTTATACTATTTAGGATCAAACTATAACAATGTCTATGTTTAAATGATTATCCCCATTGGATATGCTCTAACATATATGCATTTAGATTATTTTCTGAAGATGCAAACAGATGCATCCAATATTGTAAGCTGATACACCAACTGCAAATCAATTTCTGGTACTTGAACGGACCACATTTAGGTGAGTTATTGATCATGCTCGTGGAAGAATAAATAATGTAATGTGCTTGCTTCATTGCTTGTATTATTCACAGAACACATAAATGCTTCTCATTCCTTTGGTGTTGGTGGCGTTAGGAGATTTCGAAGAACAATGCTTTCAAATCTCCCTCCATAAATCAGATTACTGTCCCCTTATGTTGTTCATATACGGATCATAGTATTCAATCAATTTTAAGATAGTTGTGATTCGAAGTTGGCACACCTAAGTTTTCAATAAAAAATTCGATAGGTATAAACATAACAGTAAAGGCTCCAAGATTGAAATCTTAACGTTTGAAGAGTTCTTAACCACGATGATGAACATGTTAATTTCTTCATTCAATATTCAGCAGAGTCTCATGAAAATAAATTCATTAATTAAATATTATAAAGTGATTATTTTATAGGATCTCATAACATAGTCATACTCAACGATAAAAAAAAAAAAGGATTTTTTCACGAGGATTTTTCAATAAATATAACAGTCAGATTTTTTTCATTATAATTTAATTTCACATTTGAAAAAAGGGGAAAAAATATGTAACGATTTGAGACTCCAAACTTGAAGATGGATACATCATCAAATTTTTCAAAGGGCGCTTATTTGAAAACTTCAAGAAAGGAGGGACTCTCAACCAATTTCTTGAGTATATTTCCAAAAAAATAAATAAAGTGCAAAGCATTTATTGTATTCACAGAGGATACAGAGAAGAATAGCAAGGAAAATATTGATTGCACTTCCAGTACAGTTACCTAATTTATCTGTAACTGGCAAGGAATTTATCACCTTCCCTCACCGTAAAAAAATTCACCCAAAACCCAATGAAAGGAACACCCAAAAAAATCAACTTCAAATAACACATCATCACAACTCAGCTGCAGCCGTTATCATCACTCTAAAAAAAAAGAAAACAACATCAATCAATCAACAAAACAAACTTGTAAAATCACAGAGAGTGTTGTGTTGTGTTTTGTAATTTGGCAATGAAGGGGTGGAGTGGTGTTAGTAAACTTGGAGTGGTGGAAACGATTTTTGAAGAAGAGGAAGAAGTGAGTGAAGAGGAGGAGGAAAGAGTCGTGGAGAAGTGCTGTGAGTCTGATGATGAAGATAATTTGTCGTCGTCGGCACCGCCGCTATCGCCGCCGTTGAGTCCCATCTCTTGTCCTTCTTCTCCAGATCTTGAGGCCATTGTCAATTCATGGTAATTTTATAAGTTCTCATTTCCTCGTGTCAGTTCTAATTTGCAGTGTCATCCGAAGAAATGTTAATCACGGTCTCATTTTATAAATCTATTTTTTTATGATTGATAATTTTAAGAGATACAATTATAAAGTTATTATAAATCAATAAATAACGTAATAATTATATTTTTAATTTTTTTAATATTTTTGGTTGAATGAAGGAGTTTGGCGAGGAGGAGGAGGCCTGATGTCAAAATCCATGTCCAGGACAGATGCTTTCACCTCCACAAGGTGCCTTTCTTGATCTCATGATTTCTCTTAATTTTAATAATGGTGTGGTCTCTAAAGTTCTTATTCGGCATGATGGATGATGAATAAGGTAATGCGAGATCTTAACTTCAAACGATTATGATTTTAATCTGAATTCTGTGGTCCACATGGTATTTTCAGCCAAATTAGTGTCCATGATTTGAAGATGGATTTTCCAAATTTCACATTTTTGGTGTGAGGGTCAATTTTTGGATCAAGTAAAAAAGGATCCTTGAAAGGACAAAACTCCTCTAAGATACGTTTTCACTTATTCTCTTCAATTTCCCACCACTTTTAAATCGATTTTTTTCTAAAATCATCAAGTGTCAGTTAATTTTGTGTTTTATGGAGTAAAGCGTTTCACTGTAATAGAACTTTGGATTCATAGGTTCATGGTGCATAAATTTATTGTTGGCGGAGTTATAATACCAAAAAGAGATTATTTTTTTCCCACCAACACCCTGCCTAAAGCATATTACTAGCATACAGGGGATAAGTAAGTCTAATTAATGATGTTTTTTTATCTTTGATATTTTTTTACGTTAAAAAATTATCAAAAAAATATTATAAGTTTTTTTCGATTGATCAAATAATTTTTTTTTGATTAATATCGAAAGAAAAAAATAATATTAAATTCTTACTTCTCATCAAATTATATTGTTAAATTATACCCTCTCAGTCCCATTACTTTTGCAACTTGACTTTTCAACCATTAAATTTAATACCAACCATTAAATCCTTTACATGCATGCCATAACTCAAATTAGCACTGTAGCAACTAAGATGCTCAATGCTTATTTAAAATCACTCGACTTTTGAATTTTTTTCTTTTACTGTACGCATGAAAGAGTATCCGTAACATTCTGTCATGATCTCGTTCATATTCTCGCAGGATGTTTTATCGTCAAAGAGTGCGTACCTTAGGCGCCACCTCCCGGAAGTCACCTCCCTAACTCTCGCGCCATCCCTGAACCTCACGTCCGACACATTCTCTCAAATCGCCGAGTTCTGCTACACCCTCCGACTCACCCTCACACCCTTCAACCTAGCCGCCCTCCGCACAGCTGCCGAGACTCTCGAAATGCACACTTCGGACTACATCTCCACCACTGAAAGCCTCCGTCACAGGACTGAGAGCTACTTCTCCCGATCAGTGTCCACTAACCGCGACTTTGCCAGCATTGTGTTTAAGTCGTGCTTGAAGTTGTTACCTGAGGCGGAGGAGCGGGCTTGTCTTGCGAGTAGGTGTTTAGAGGTGATGTGTGAGGGGGAGGATAGCACGGGGGAGGAGATTAGGGCGGTGAGGCCTGAGGAGTTTGTGGTGATTGTGGAGTCGATGGGACGGAGGTTTACTGGGAGCCATGATTTTCTGTACGAGGTTATTGATCTCTATCTCAAGGTTAGTGTTTGAGCTATTGTGCTTTGTTGATTACTCTTTGTTATTCATGAGTCTTATAATTGAGAGACATGGTTAGATAATTCCTCCGTTATCTTCTTTCATTTACTTTCGCTCGCCTGTAATATTGTGATGATGTGCCTATTTCTGAAGGCTAATAAAGTTTCTATTTCTGTTCAATTCACTTCTGATTGTTTTTCATGCGATCACACTCAGGTATATGATGGAAAAGTGTCAGAGGACCAGAAAACACAAATCTGCAATACAATAGGCTGCAACATGGTCTCACCGGAGCTGCTAATGCGAGCGGTCCAGAACCACAGGATGCCGCTAAGGTTCGTGGTCCAAGCAATGTTAACCGAGCAGCTCAACACCCACCGGTCCATTTGTACCACTGCCGTTGCCACCAGGTCTATCCCGAACCATTCAAGCTCCAGGGCCGAGCGACCACCCAACCACAAAAAGGTCCCGACCCTTGGAGCCATCCTCCAGCAGGATGCTGCACATCGCCAGGCAACCCAACTCAAGGCCGCCATCAACACCACCATGTCAAGGATCAATTGCTTAGAGAAAGAGCTGAGCACCATGAAGAAGCGATTGGTTGAATCAGAAAGGCATAGAGGTATTGCTGATGGAGGCAGGTCTGCGAGTTTTCGGTTCAGCAATGAGAGTACTGTGAATAAGATCGAAAGAGGAGAAAGAGGGTCCATTTCTTCAGACAATTTGCGGTTTAGAGTCAACACGGTTGGATCACCTGCTGGAAGGCTTGGAAACAATGCTGAGACACCCCGGCTGAAGAAGAGTCACTTGGGTCAGAGACTGATCAGAGGGCTGAAGAGCGTGTTTCGAGGGTCCAAGGACTCGAAAGTTGGAGGTTCGAGCAAGGAGGGAGAGGATTATGTTTACAGCGAAGATGATGATGTGTTGTTTAAGGAGGGTCAATTGTGCAGCACAACCGAAAGGGGGCTTGCAGAGATCGTTCACTCTCACAATAGGACTCGTTCAATAAGCTGAGCTTCGTGTCCTTAAATATCCTTCTTGAACTCGTCGTGATTCTATCACATTGTGGCCGTCTTGTTTTTGATTGCTTCTCTTTGTTAAATACAAGTTAGATTGGCTTTGCTCCATTGAATCGAAGATTGCATAGCCTATTGTTAGCGGAATCCGGAAAAGCTACATAGACTGGAAACTGGAGCTGTAGAAGTCAATAGTACTCTTTGCTGGTCTTAACGTGCTTTGTTTCTTCTCTCTGAAGCTTTAAGCTTAGAACTTGAAACCCTATTCTTCTGGATCTCAATTTTGGAGTTATAAACTAGTTACAGTTTTATGCGCAATCTTGACTAATCAGTATAAATTTGGTATAACGTGTTCTTTCAAGTGTCGTTAAGATCAAAGCATGTGAATCTGTCACTTATTTGTATATCCTTAATCTAAGTTACGGTGGTTCATGATTGATGGTCATTAATCCATCAATCAATTAGTTCAACCCATACAAACTTGAAATCGAGTGATGAAGACATAAAGGAGGTAATTGTTAATCACCTCTCTCCCATATCTCACCCTCCTATGATTAGCACCCCTCGGGCACAAACATGCTTCACTAGCAACCACCATACATGTAATACGATCGTGCAAAACAAAGATTAGCTCGGACCCCAAACTTATTGGAAAAAATCTCAAGGGGGTTTAAAATTGTAATACAGGATTATGTAAAATGTTTAATAATAGTTATAACTTGAATAAAAAAACAATTACAATATAAAAAGACGTATAAACACATATCACAATGTTCATAACAAATTTTTGCTGAAAGATCATGAAGCACTTAAATAAGCATCCACCATGTTGTTCAAAATAAGCTGTAACTTGCCTCAAATTCTTAAAAAATAAAAAAGTCCAAATGGTTGCTTTTTTATATATGTATTTATTATTAGTTTATGTGTCTAAAAGTTTTACACTTAATCATTCAAGATAATTGAGTTTTTTTTTTTACTTATTGAGTTACATCATGGGCTAACAGATCAAGTGAATCGGGCTAATAATATGGTCATGTTCAAAGAAAAGCGAAAAGAGAAACTGCATTAATTGCACTACACATTCAAAGTTATTTTAAATTAATTGTTTTAAATTTTTAGAAAAATAACTGTTATTTTTTGAATTTGTGAGGGCGGCAGTCATGCTTGACTACGGTTGATATAGATTCTACAATCTCTAAAGAAAAACGTATTTTTGTCTCTTTCAAAAATTAACGATGGAACGTGTTTTTTTTCAAAAAATGAAAGATACGTATATAAAACGTGTATTGTATATATTTTTAATAACTATTTTTCAATTTCATATATTTTATAATATTTAATTCGAACACATGAATTTAGATTTATTCTTTTTTATTTTAATTTTAATTTTTAATCGCGTACAATTTATTCTTCCGTGTTCTATAATATCTTAAATATAAAAATAATATAAACAATTCACTACATCCGAAGAAACAAAAAGATCCAAACGCGTGGTACCGAGGGAGTATGATGTCAACAAACCTCACATGATTCATCACTGTTCAGGACCCAACCAATTTCCCTCTCCAGTATCCACCATCAATCACTCTCATACCCACCAAACCAAACCACCTCAAAATCCAATCAACCGCATTCCCCTCACTCCCACTCAGATTCCTCCCCATCATATCTCCCTGAATCTCTCAATCC
Organism: Drosera capensis; assembly: GCA_001925005.1. Taxonomy (NCBI): domain Eukaryota; kingdom Viridiplantae; phylum Streptophyta; class Magnoliopsida; order Caryophyllales; family Droseraceae; genus Drosera; species Drosera capensis. The sequence continues at coordinate 79,603 of LIEC01012156.1, read as the reverse complement.
ATTTCACCACCTCCAAAAAAAAAAAAAAACAATCAATCAGACTCCAATTCTGAAATCACACCCGTAACCATCATTTCTTTAGCAAATCCAATGATCAAACAACTCTCCCTGATCAACACATTCTCTCCGATCCAAATTTCTTGTAATCATTCTTGTTGTTAGTGCCGATCGAATCAAAACGAGCGATGGCTGCGATCGGAGGGTTATCGATTATCAGGATCGGATCGACGTTATCCTCCGCCGCGGATTCAACGGCGTCATCGGTGTCGGCGTCGGAGTTTACGGCGTTGGGGTTTGGGAGGGGCGGAGGTGGAAATGTGGTTCGGTTCGGGGGCGGAAGGAGGAAGTTGTTGGGTTTGCGTGGTGGCGGGCGGAGGCGGGGATGGCGAGAACTGGTTCAGGCGACGGAGGAGACTAGGGATGATGTGGAGTCTGGTTCCGCCACCATTGCTAATGGTTTATTCGCATACCTTTTTAAAACTTATTTCAATAGAATAGTGGTTATCGTCATCATTGAAAAAAAAAAAAAACACTTATTTCAATAAAATAGTGGTTTCGTTATCTTATTTGAAAAGCAAATACGTGGTTGAAACTCGTAGTGTTGGGTATGTATCGTTATTTTGGAATCCATAATGAATATACATAGAGAGATTGATTCCTGGGAACACAATCAACTTCTATTAACTATGAAATCCATAATAAATGAATTTTTTTTTTAAGTAATGGATGAGAATATTGGAGATGTTTATCCTTTTCTGAAAATAATTGATGTGTTGATGGAGGGAGCTCTAAGCTGCCTCATGTGATGTTATAGCATGTTCGTTGTGTTATTTAATGTAGCGATGAAATTCTTCAGTTAATTATGAAATAAATTTTCGCAACAATTTGAGGGGAATGGGAGGGTGTTGAATTTTTATGTGGTATGTTGGGAGCAATAGTTATCCATGTCTCAAAGTAATCAATATATTAGGGGATAAAACACTGAACTGCTTCTCACAGTACAACACATGTGTATATTATATTCCCTCCGTTTCAATTTAATTACAACATATATGTATTTTATATTATTATATACGTATGAATATAAGTTTTGTTTTTATATCAAATCGTACGTAACTTATACAATTATTGATATTTCACGATAAATTTATAAAAAAATATCATTTGATCGTCGTTGTACATATGTCAAATTTTATTATTGTAATTAAATTTGGGCGGCGGTAGTATTTAATACGAAAGGTAGTAGTAGCTATCCATGTTCCATAGGAGTAATTGAAATATTGGAAATAAAACTTAGAATTGCTTGATGTAACATATCTGTACTTTGTCCTGTGTTCAAAGAATGTAGACGTGTCATTTAATCAATTGATGAGGTTCTTCAGATATGCTGAAAGTAGAGTATAGTATTCGTACTCTTTGTGTAAATATTGTCATGTTGTAAGAAAGTCAAAATGGTGATGGGGACGCGTGTATGTGCAGATGTGTTGTAAATGGTATCCATGGAATATTTTTGGGTCTCACGTCCGTTTTAAATTTGTATTGTTGAGTTATCTTTTGCTTTACCCTTGTCGTTCAGAATTGATGGTTGTCCAATCAAAACGGGTAAGGCTCCAAATAAGATCTTTGGTGATTTGTTTGATCATTCATTGCGTGATTTCTTTGATTTGCTTTTGCTGATGAGATAGCATACGATGAATATTGAAAATGAAATAGGGGTTGGCTGATCTTCTTTCTTTCGTTCTTCCTTACCATGTTCATCTCTTTCATTTACATATGGGTTCCCAGGTGATGATTCTGCATAAGGTTTTTGGTTGTAAATGCTGTTGCCTGGTAAAATTTCAACTCTAGCATAGCTCGTCGTTGATCTGACAGCTGTTGGTGATTTGATGGATGAGGATGTGATTGGTTGGAGTAATGGGAAGAGTTGAATTGAGAGGGGGTGGATAATACGTTTCGAGTATGTTGGTTCTGCTGTTGATGATGGGTCATGTTGTAATACAACAGAGTCATTGTAGATGGGAACTAGCTGATAGCTTGGATGATGCGGATGTGTTTAGGGTTTTGCTGATTTGGGTTACATTTGGTAATCATGCTATGTCGGATGATCGAGTGTTGAAAAATCTATTCTATTTGTCCATTTAGTCTGCTATTGTTGGTGCCATTCTTCTGCACGAGATGTTTATGTTATTCTTTACGTCATAGGCTCATAGCTGCTAAATCCAGTATGTACTTCATTGAGCTCAGCGAGAGGGAGAGTGAAAAAAAGAACGAAAAGAACTCAATTTCTTCTCCCTCTCAAATCTCAATGTGCTAAATGCACCTAGTATGGTTTTGCTTTGGTTTTAATAGCTGAAAGCTTGAAGCATGCTATATTTCCTCTGATTAGGTACAACTGTGCAGCAGATGTCTATCAATGTGGAGTCCTCAAATATCAAATGGCATAAGTGCTCAGTCGGAAAACATGACAGGGAAGCATTACTAAATCAAAGAGGATGTGTAATCTGGATAACTGGACTCAGTGGTTCAGGTCTGTTTCTAAGATTTACCTTGATCTGCTCCTGTGTAACTGTTGGCAAAATTTATGATTGACTGCCTAATTTTTTCGGATCGCAGACGAACACAAATTTACAAATAGGTGCTTTATTTTCTGTACTTGTGAAAAATGTTGAGATATGCTTGTGATTATTACTATGATCTCCATGCCCATTTCACTAAATCTCATGGATGTCTAGCTATATATGCCGCATCTTGCGTGCTTGTCTTGATTACAGCTTTGCTTTTATTTGTTGAAGCCATGATACTTCCAACATTCTATGGTTCCGAAGCTTTTAACCTTCAATGTTCTGGTATAGGTAAAAGCACGTTGGCATGTGCTTTGAGTCGAAGCTTACACTCAAGGGGCAAACTGACGTATGTTCTAGATGGTGACAATGTAAGGCATGGCTTAAATCACGATCTTAGCTTTAGAGCCGAAGATCGTGCTGAGAATATTCGTAGGATTGGTAGGTATATATCACAACCAAGAAATTTTTGGCTCCGATTCCCAGCTTTTTCTTCTCTTGTTGAGATGTTTTAGTCTCCTACTGCTACAATTCTCAGGCGAAGTAGCTAAGCTCTTTGCGGATGCTGGTGTTATCTGCATTGCTAGTTTAATATCTCCGTATCAGAAGGATCGGGATGCCTGCCGTGCTGTTCTTCCCGAAGGAGATTTTATCGAGGTTGGTCCTTGTCATGCTTTTTTCCCCAGGTGTTTTAGCTGTTTTTTTATAAAGAGATGGTGCTGCTTCTTCACAGGTTTTCATGGATGCACCACTTCAACTGTGTGAAGCGCGGGATCCAAAGGGCCTTTATAAGATGGCACGAGCAGGGAAAATTAAAGGTATAACTGAATATAGTATAGTTGCTGGTCATTATGGAAAGCAATGTCAGGGAAATTGACTTTCCCGCTGAAGTCGATTGCTTTACAGCGTGGGTCACATACGTGTTAGTATTCCCCGGTGTACTGTTGAATCTTGGGATTCGGAGCTTCTTGGTAACTAGGGTAGTATTCTCAAGGGCTAGGAACCTCAGAGGGGAGGGGTTCTGATTGAGATGCCAAATAATTCAATGCCTCAAGTTTGGAAAGAAAATTGAGCTTCTGTTTGACTAAAGTTAAAACTGCAAAGTCTTTAATTTTTCTTTTTCTCTTATCAGGTTTGTGACTCAAATTCTGAAGGCCTTTTCTTCATGCGATGTAGATTAAATGACAAGAGTATTAATCAAAGTCATGATCAGAAGAGTTGTTCTATGCTGTTTTTCATAGTCGATATTCCAAGTCTGAACTGCTAGAGCTACCATGTGCCATGCTGATTACTATGATTTGAAAACCGGGATTTTCCTTTTCTGTCTAGTAACCCTGTATTCTCTTGTTGAGTCTCTGCAGGTTTTACAGGATTAGATGACCCATATGAGCAGCCAGTAAATTGTGAGGTAAGACATACTGTATAGTGTATATTCTTTATTTGTGTTCCTTTCTCTCGTAGCAGTGCAGCTCTTGCTGCCCAGTGAAAAGCACCAGTCGTCGAAATGGGAAGCCAATGTTGTTTCAATTTTTGCAGATAGTATTGAAACAAACACCCGGTGGTTGTTCATCACCAAATGAAATGGCCGAAATAGTTGTTTCTTACCTGTTAGATCACAGCTACCTGCACGCCTGATCTGTATCAAAGATATTTCTGTATGCTTGGAACTCCCATGCAACGTTCTACAAGAATAAGAGATTTCTCTCATTTTCTGCATCTTCGTAGTGATGCAAATATTGGAAACTGCTCGTTTCCGATATCCAGTAATTCAAGATTGTAGTTGTTTTCATAGAATTAGAGTTCAGTCATTTCCTATTCATGCTCCGTTCTCTTCCAGGAGTAGTAGTACATATTCATATCTTTTAATTTGGTTTTTGTAAATTTGTAATAAAATAAAATATGTGAAAGGCTTTCATGCTACAATTGATTTATATTTTTCATCATCTATCAATTGTTAGTAATAATAAGATTAAATCGATGAATTTTATTTTCCTGGACAATGTTTCTTTATACTAGATAAAAATGGTTTAGGGATTGTATCAATAAACACTGGGTGTAAAGATACAAGTCCCCTTTTTTCCCCTTACAAACAACAACAATATCATGCCCCATTTTGTATTACGTCACAGTTTGTGTGCGAGTTTCAATGTTTGTGGATAATTCGAAAAGCTAATAAAACGATTTATCAAAACGACTTGTTATGTGATTGAATGTCAAAAAAAAAAATAAAAAAAAATTAAACATTCTAAGATCATTATAAAAGTTTATAACAAGGACATCGAACACACAAACATAATGATCATTACTCATTATTGAGTAAATCCATTCAGATAATCACTACCCATTCATGTTGTCCTGCTAATTTAACACGAAACCGATTCCAACACTTTCCCTTCTCGTTTTCCGGTCATCGCCGGCCTCTGAGAACAGAATCTCCGATCCCTCGGCCGCCGAAGAGAGATCTTCACCGTCCATTTTTTTCACGGGATTCACAGAACTGTGTCTTCCTCATTCTCAATTCGATCCTATTCGAATCAGCATGGGAATATGGGAAGCTTTTCTCAATTGGCTTCGAAGGTAACCATTCTTCTTCCAATTGAGTTTTTCTATTTCGTTTTCTGTTTTGGGATGATTTGATGGGGAGTTGATTGTGTTTTGAATGAATGACATTGTTGTTGGAATAGAATGGGTACGATTCGATCAATTGATTAATTGATGTGTAGTGAATGTTAGTGTTATGGTTGGAGGATGTGGTTGCAGATTCGGTGGATTGGTTTTTGAATCTTTGAATGTGAATGAAGTTTGAGAGTTCGCGGTTTTTGATCTCAATGATGAGCATTTTTATTTTATTTTTCCGCTGCTTTTGTTGGATTATGCTGTGGTGGCGTAGCAGTAAAACGTAGAATGCACTGAATTATAAGGTAAAAGTATGAAATTTTAGCGGGTGTCTCGTGTTACGCATTTTATGCGGATATGGAACAAGATTTTTAAGGAACATGTTAAGGTTTCACATTGATGGTGTAGAAAGGAAAGGAGTAAGAATACGCAGGTGAGGTGGGTAATCCTTCATGCATCAGCTTAACTGCTTAAGCTTTTGCACCGAGTTAGGTTGAAAGATCTGCTCTCCTTGGGTTATAACTACAAGAGTTGTAGTACGTGTTTTTAGCTTTTCCTAAGTATGATCTTAGTGGTCTTCTGGGATGTGCTATTGGTGGAAATTTTGAATTGAATTCGTCACAATGTGATCATTTTTTTATATAGTTCCTCGCATTTCCTTGAGGAATAGTGTCGAGTTGGAGGAGACAGGATTGAAAACAAACGAAGAATTTCTCCCATTATATCGAGGTAAAATGGAGTGGGGGTGTAAAAGTTGCTGTTTTTATCTATGCAAATGCAGCCCCATCATGATGCTTTATTTGGCAGATGCAATTATTCTTGGCATATACATTACTCTTTTGTTGGACATAGTGTCGGAAAGATTGAGGTCTTGGTTCAAATTTCATGGTATTGTGGGTTTGCTTTTTGTTGAGAAGTATCATCAAACGGATCTGAACATTGAAAAGCTGCCTCCTTTCATGAGATTCGTGGTGTTTGGAAGATACAAAATACAATGTTCAGAGATGCAATATGATTTCTCACGCTATATCCTAGATGATGAATGCTTTATAGGTTATACTTCTTCACGCTTTTCATGAGGTCTAGGCGCATTGCTTTATACATCCTAACTGTAAGATTATCACTGTTTGTTTCTTATTTAAGGCATTACAAGTTGCTAGATCTCCTCTTACCAATCACTTAGACTTAAGGGAATATTTGTTTTCTTGCTGCCAGTCGGCTTTCAAATAGGTGAGAGATTACCAAGGGAGCTGAAGGCTGTTTAGTGATTATTACGTGTGACCATACAAGAGCCATTATAAATTGCATGTGAATTCAGAAGTCATATCTGAACTGGTGTTGGTGTAGGTTTATAATTTTAAATCTTCATGTGTAGCAACTCTAACTGGAATTTTATTCGTTGCAATAGTAAAAAGGATGTTCCTAGTTGATCCATGATTCGGACTTCTTTACTTTTTAAACTGCTGCCTGAACACCATGCTATCTATAAGGTTTATTACTTTCTTTTTCTATTTGATACTGTAGATTTGTCTGTTGTCTCATTTCTTGGCTTCGATAGATTTTCCCTTGTTTTCATTACATGGATCAACTATTACATTATATGATATTATGTGCAGAACCAAACTTTCCATAACAAGGTCTGTGGAGAAGCAACCTGAAATTTGCTGTTAGACTAAACAGTGCAGTCTTTTTTACTCAGAGTGACCACTTTTTTTTTTTTTTATCAGAATAAAGGAATGGCAATCATCCACACATTATTTGTGATGAAATTTCTTTACCCAACTTTTTGCATTCTTTTCCGTTCTAGTGCTCCAATCTCCATGCATTTACTTTATGAATCCATTTCCTGTAGGTCTTTATCTAAATAGATTCACTTCAATTCTGTAAAGTGAGTTTGAGCTCTTGTGTAGTTGTTTTATGAGTTTTCAGAATCCGAAACATCACCCTTTTGTGATATAGAAGGCAGCTTGCAGTTTATGTTTCTATTAACTCCATACAGAGGACATATTTGTTCTCCAATTGTTCGTTTGAAAGTTTTCTGCTTTGACTTGATAACTTTTTTTTTTTCCAACTCTCCTGTTTTGACGCGTGGAAGTATGGACGGAATATTGCTGGATGATGCCTCTGATATCGCTGTTGATTGTGAATGCTCTCACCTCTTGGTCATTTCTTTGGTCATGCCGTTAACTGCAGTTAAATTCCTGTTGTTTAGATGGACACTTCCAGATGTCAATTTACTTCTTAATTTCTATGATAATAAAATCAGAACATATCTCATTAAAAAAATCAGAAATATGTGGTACTTCGCTAGTTACCATAGACATTCTGAGCTTTCAATGTGATGCATACTGACATTCACTGAGACAATGTGTATCAGTTGCTTACTTATATATGGAAAATGCTCGTCCTTTCTTTGATTTGCTTGAATACGTGCCCAACTGTCACTGACCTTTTTACTGGACGATTTCAGCTGTAAAACTATATCTTCTTGAATAATGTGAAGGGGAATATACGAAATGAATTATGTGAACATCGTGCCAGTTCGATGATGAAAAAGAATGTCTAACAATCAATTTTATAGCTGCTACTGAAATTTATATGAGGGTACTTACCAGCTCCTATTCATGATTGTTTGAGGTTGTATATCCGAGGAGCTCTGTAATCCTTATGTATATATTTATCGTCTTTGGCTGCAGCCTCTTCTTCAAGCAAGAAATGGAACTTTCATTGATAGGACTACAAAATGCCGGAAAGACTTCTCTTGTGAATGTCGTTGCAACTGGTGGATATAGTGAAGATATGATCCCTACCGTAAGATGTTTTGCTATTTGTCTGACAAATTTTTACTTCCACGGTTCCATCTGATATATGGAAGCTTGTGCTGAAAATATTTTTAATGTGTCAAAATTCATGCATGCAGTAATTTGTGCTTCTTATATGTGCTATTCAGGTTGGATTTAATATGAAGAAAGTTACCAAGGGAAATGTCACAATAAAGTTGTGGGATCTTGGAGGCCAACCAAGGTTTCGTAGCATGTGGGAAAGATACTGCCGTGCAGTTTCTGCCATTGTGTATGGACCAATCCTTGACTACTTATGATCTTACTACTTCTCATAGTTCAATTCTGCTTGAAGTTCTTTGAAATTTCTAGCTGTGTCCTTGCCACTTCCAGATGCATGCTTTAACTACTACAGAGATCCTCAGCACATTATTTCTCGTATGCACAGTTTAGTTTTGTGATCACCTTATGTGTAACTAAATGAATTTGTTCTTTGCCTGATCTAAAGCTTTTGGAATCTAGAGTGTGGGGTGTGTTGGTGGCTAAGCCTTAGACAGAGTACTATGGGACGTGATGCTGATTAATGAAGGTTATCATGTGTCTTATCACCATGAGCTTCATGACTTGCTCACTTAGTAAAGACTGGTCAACGAAATTTTCACCCTCATGACTTGATGCAAGCTTTTGCATGCTATCTGGGTTTTTATGGCCCTTTGCTATTTCACAATTGAGATGAATATATTCCCATTAATATCTCATGGTTCCTGTGGTAATATCTAACCGATGTTCTTCGTTTGCAAAACAGCTATGTTGTTGATGCTGCTGATCATGATAACATCAGCATCTCAAGAAGTGAACTCCATGATCTGCTCAGCAAACCTTCTTTAAGTGGAATTCCTTTACTGGTTTTGGGAAACAAGATCGACAAGCTTGGGGCACTTTCCAAGCAGGCTTTGATGGATCAAATGTGAGTCAGCATTGCATCTGATATTGATTTAATGTGTTGCCTTGGCTTGTTTTTGGTTTTTTGTTTTTTGTTTTTCTTAAAACATGTGATAGCTTTTATCCATACTGTTAAAATTGATAGAAGTGTTTGTTGCATTCGCTTCAATGAATTCAACCCAAATCACAACGGTGTATGCTATCCTTTATGGTCAGGTTTAAATTCCGATTGAGCTAATTACCACGAGTTGATACTTGGGCTCCTTGAATTCCGATTTAGCTTACTCATTAATTGTTCCGATGCGAAGCTTTCATTCTGTGTTACCTCTAGTCGTCATCTTTATGTTGAGGGTTTAAACTTTTGATTACGCTACTAACTTTGGCTCAATCATGTGTGTCTTTGTACTGGAGGTTTACTTGTAATTTGTAAAGTAAGGTTCGTGCGCTAATTCTTGTCTTGGGTTATACCTAAACCGCACTCTGCTGGTTCATTGCTGGGTGTTTCCTCTTTCTCAGGAAAATATCCTTAGCTTTAGAGTGCCATTAGTTGCTGAAAGTTGCCAACATTCTGTATGATTTTCTTCCTTGTCTTTGGAAACCAAAAAAGCGTTCAGAGAGGGGCAACCAGAATACAATCTATATGATTTTTATGTATGTCAACAGCGTAAGATTTGATGAACATCTGAACTGTGTCTGCAGGGATCTGAAGGCGATTACGGACAGAGAAGTGTGCTGCTTCATGATCTCGTGCAAGAACTCGACCAACATTGATTCTGTCATCGACTGGCTCATGAAGCACTCTAAGACAAAGAGCTGAGGACGGGCTTGCTGTCCATGCGTGTTCAAGGGTTTTTGTTTATTGGGTTGTTCGCCCGGAGGTCGGTTTGTGATGTTTACGGGTAGAATGTAATCATTGAAGCGGTCTTTGCAGCTTGTATTAATTTGTCCTTGAAGAGCATCAAGGCCCTGTAAATTAGCTAACCTTTTCTTTTGAGAGAAATGACATTGTTTGAACTCGTCTCGGACCTCTCGGGTTCCTCTCTTTTCTCTGTAAGGTGTTATGTACAAATTATTTATTTACTGACGAGGAGATATCTCATGTTTTTGGTAAATTTCTCAACCATATCCATGTCGTATGTATTCGAATATTGTGTGATTGAGCTTGGCTTTTACTAGTAGTATATGCTATGAAGCTACAGAAGTTAGTTATAGCGAATCTCATTACATCAAGTGTTCTCTGATATGATCGTTGCAGCTTGTACTCTGAACGCTTATAACAATGTTATACTTCTAACAAAATTGCATATAATTAACTTACCCTTGGATGGCTTTGGGTGGTTTAGTATCTTTACTCATCTTGATGAGAACAGATTAGCATTGCAATGAATCCTCGTTTTTTATCATCTCTTCACATGTACTCACACTTCTAATTAAACCGAAATTATAAAAACAACAATATTTAAAAATAAAGATAAATATGAATAGAATTCTTGATGTGATTACACGGTTGTATTCATATTTTATCTCTTGGTGTATGAATTTATTAACCTAATACTCTCTCTCTTTCTCTTTCTTCATATCTTATGTTGTCTTTTAACGATGATCATATTTATCTTTAGGCATAGGAAGTTTGATGTTAATGGTATATAAATTTATGTGTTTTTAGATAAACATAATGATGGGGATTTAAAATCAATTTGAATTAAAAATCATCACCCAAAAATGCATTAAAAGAAATCGTTTGAGAAAAAATTACATAAGAAAATTCCTAAGATCTCTACTGTTGGGATTTGTCTAACAACATGAAAATTAATGCGTTACTGACAAAAAATTTCCTTTTCCATAATTCACAACAAGTGTTGGATATTATCGAGTCAGACTCCGATCAGCGCAAATTTTACTCCCACACTCTCAAGCTCCTTGTTGACTCATCTCCACCAATGTCCGCCGCCCGCGCCGCCGGAGTCCCTCCTCTGCCACTGGTCTCCGGCGACCCACTGGCGGAGAAAATCAAGCACCGCCTAATCATAAAGGGACTCCCAAACCCAACACCCAAAATCATCCACACAGTCCGCAGAAAGCACCTCCAAAACCAACTCCGCAAATCCAAAAAACTCGCCGCCGCAACCCCACAACCGCCGCCGCCGCCGGACCCACTCGAGGTCGAATTCGATACCATTTCGAGGGAATACAAGAGTTTCATGGGTGTTCGATTGCCGTGGGAGGGTTTGGGAAGGGATAAATTGAGGGAGTTGAAGGGTGGGGAGAGGGATTTAGGGGGATTGAGGGAACTTGGTAGGGTTTTTGTGGAGAGGGGTTTGGCGGTTTGTTGGATGATGATATTGAGTTGGAGGAGGAGGAGGGGAAGGAGGGTGGTGGGAGGAGGCGGAGGCGATTCGGTTCCTTGTTGATAGGTAGTATTAGGATATTTATGTTTGTGGTGTTTGTGTTATTGCTGGTTCGAGATTTTGGTAGGGTTGGTTTGGACTGATTGGAATTGGTTTAGGTTGAAATGTAGGTGTATTAGCTCCATAACTCATAGACTAGGAGCTACTTCGCTGTTTTCGACATGGTTTATTGCAATTTTTCATGATTATCCTATGAGTAGTTTTGCTACAAAACAACCGATACTGCTCGCCAATGGCCAACGTGTTCATCAGAAGAACGACTATAGATGAGAATATCATCAAAGTATATGAGGTCCTAGGTGTATTAGATGCATAAACTTTTAAGATTGTACCCTAGTGTCTAGTTTTGGATTACTTATAACGTTGCTTCCAGGACGACGAAGATTGGATAAAACACTATGCTTAGAAAACAAGGTGTTTGAATAAACAAAATGGATATTGTAGACCTGAACACGAATCTATTTTTGCATATATTGGAACTTTTCAGTAAGGATACATCACATCCCAGTTCATTTAAGGATATATTAGTATTCTTCAACATTGGTAACAGTAGTATAAGTATTCCTCAAGAGTATCATCATATCATGGTGACATGTGACTTGATGTCATGAGTTAACATGCCCCAAGAAGGGCATTCACTTTGGAGGGAAATGTTACGATACAAATAATGTCGCTGGCCCTTTTGTTGGTCAATTCAAGTACAGTTATTTTAAATGTGGTTGTTCTGAATTTGTGATGGAACTTGTATGTGTAGGCTTAGTGCGAGTGAGTTTACATTGAAATATTGGAAATTTGGGAGAATGCTGAAGCAATCTGAATTGCAGTTCACCGAAGCACAGTTGCTGAAGATTCTTGAGAGACTTGCTAAGAAGGAAAAATGGAGGCAGGCCATGGATGTGGTGCAATGGGTGTATAGTATACAAGAGCAGAATATTTGCAACAGCAGGTGAGTCAGTTAGCTGTTGTCATGTCTACAAAAAAAGAGATGATTCGTGTTGATGTGCTTGTTTTTTGCTCAACTTTTTTGATGCTTTAAGTTGACTGTTTCTTTTTCCCCATTGATGTTTTCAATTAACGCCTTTATTTGCAGGTTTGTGTACCCTAAACTTCTTGCAGTTCTCGGGAAAGCAGGAAAGGCACATGAAGCTCTTAAGATTTTCAAGTCGATGCAAGTAATGTGACAACCCATTTAGTTCGGTTACCATTTAAGATGAAAATTTGCAGTTGGGAAAGTTCTTCACTTGTAGTCCTTGAGGTGGACTACCCAGCATTGCTGTCACACTTGGCTAAGCTGGTCTTGTGAGAGAACTGGTGGAGGCCATCGACTCTATGAAGCAGAAACCTACTAGACGAGTCAGGAATGTTCGTCGAAGAGACTGGGATCCTACCCTGCAACCTGACGTCGTTGTATTGAATTCTGTAAGGAAACACCCACCTTGTGATAGCTTTAAAATGTTATCTGAGAACTGACTGTTCTTAACGTGATTATCCTGCAGGTACTCAATGCTTGTGTTTCTTCTCGTCAGTGGACGGGAGTATCCTGGGTATTTGAGCAATTAAAGAAGTTTGGTTTAAGAGCTACCATTGTGACTTATGGACTAGCGATGGAGGTAACAACATGCATTTTTTTTTAACTTATATTTTTTCGTCCTTTGAAGGGAATGAAAAAATAAAAGTCAAGAAAATCACAGAAGTCAGTAAAAGTTTTTCTGCATGAGGACTCGAGGTTTTCCCGGTATTTCACACAAATGTGAGGATCGCTGGATTTCTTGTGAGCGTGTGATATGATTCTTTTGTGACTATGCCTTGGATGCTAATTCCCATAGGTTATGCTACAATCTAGAAAATATGACCTGGTCCATGAGCTCTTGGGCAAATTGAAAAGGAGTGGTGAACCTCCAAAAGCACTAACTTACAGAGGTAGCTCTTTTCTCCTTTCCCTTCATCAGTCATGAGTGAACCCTAACCTTTTCCTGTTTATTGACTGCTTATTCTCAGTTTCTGGTGCTAGTTCTTGTTAGGACGTATTGGGAGGAAGACACAGTCGATGAAGCCATTGATGCAGTGAGAGAAATGGAGAGAGAGAGTTAACTGGATGTGGCAGTGTGTATTATGAACTTGCATGTTGCCTTTGCAACAAGAGGAGATGGCAAGAAGCTATGATGGAGGTGAGCTTATTTTATCTGATCTAAATTTGTCAACCAAAATTCAAACCAATCTAGTATACTTTATTTTATTTTTTTATTACTTTTTTGTCTTTCTTTTGATTGTTCGACACTGAGAGAGGGTTATAGTATTTAGCTCTGGGAACTGAGTCTTGCGTTTGCTTTCATGGTTGCTTTTCTTATTCTAGAGCTTTTCATGGTTAGATTGACGTGTTGCTGTGTGCCAGAACAATTAGGGCTTACTACATAGCATCTCATATTAGATCGCTCAAAACTTTCGTTGAGAAGAATGGCCTTTTGTTAGAAGTAGTGAGACAATTTTGAGACAATTAGAAGTAGTGAGATGTTGCTTGCGTAATTTGGATGGTTTTTTCCCGCCGTGTAATTTTTTGTGCAATTTTGAGTCATTGGGTGGAATTTTAAAACATAGATGGTAGGGTATTTATATAATGTTGTCTGTGCATCGATACATATGGGGCATGCTCCTAGGAGCATTCTTCTTCTCTATCCAAGTAAATCATTTTTATTTAATAGTCTTCAGGTCTTCGACTCTCTGCATGTTTTTCTTCATTTTTGTCCTTGTCCTGCCATCTTGTTGAACTACTTCTGTGTGTGTGTATCCTTGAATTGCAGATTGAGAAATTGAGAAACCTCCCAGATTCAAAATTTTTGAATGCTACATTCACCGGCATGATTCTGTCTTCGATGGATGGTGGACATTTTGATGATTGCATTTCCATCTTTCGACACATGAATGACTATTGTGCCCCAACATTGGCACAATAAATGCCATGTTAGGAGTCTATGGAAGGAACGACATGTTCTCAGAGGCAAAAGAGCTATTTGAAAAGATCAAGCAAGCAAATCCTGAACATAAATCTTTGACCAAAGATGGGGATGCTATCAGTACTCTTACTTCAGATGTGTATACATATGCTGAGATGCTTAAAGCATCTGCACGGGCACTTCAATGGGAATATTTTGGACATGTGTACAAAGAGATGTCTCTTTCTGGGCACCCTTTTAATCAGAGAAAGCATGCGTATCTGCTAGTGAAAGCATCCAGAGCCGGAAGGTGGTTTTTTACTTGAAGCTCTCTGTTTCTTCTGAACTTCAATGCAGAGTTATTTATTCTTCCTTTCCGAAATGTGCGGTGGCATCTGGTGGAGCACACATTTGACGCGATTCTGGAAGCTGGCGATGTTCCTTGTTTACCCATCTTCATTGAAATGGTTTTTCTGTATCTACTACGTGAATGCTATTGCACAAGCTTCGTTTCAAGTCAGTGACAAGGACTGGAGTGCTATTCTAATTGCAAACAAAAATAGGGTAAGTGCTGAAAACTCGAGTTGTTTTTGGATGAGCTCTGCACTCATGGCTTAGCAGATGAACCCACAGTCCGTGGCTTGCTCGGATCACTGCAGGTGGCCACCCATGGCTTATCTTCTAACCGTGGAGACATAGGGTGTTTGACAATGGCTGCACCACTGATGATGCATCTTCTGTTGGTCAAGTGATAAGCGAGTATGATGAGGAAGATGATGGTGAAGATGACCCAGATGATGATAACAATGATAACATCGATCATGATGATGATGATTACCTTGATGACAATGACGTCGGTGATAACGACAATGATGACATGGATGCCTATGTGAATGAACACGACAGTCTCTTGGATATTTCGCACGGCTCTGATACACAAAGATCCAAGAAACACAGTTAATTGAATCCGGATTTGCCTTCAGCTGATCAGATACTGAAGGCCTGGAAAGAAAGCAGGGAGAAGGATGGGGTCGCTTCCCTCTTCTGTCGGTAGTAGAAGTGTTGCTTTCTTGTTTAGCCATGAGACAGTCGCATCTTGTTCCCGTAAAAGGGATGACGCCAAGTATGACTACGGATTCTATGGTCGTCTCGCCTTTGACAGCTGAAGGCCGTGAGTTTTGGTGCCAAATTTGAGTGAATTACTGATCCATGTCTAAGCTATAAATCAGTTAAAACTGGTGAGTCCTCAATGATGAATGAAGATGAAATGTAGTCGATTTACAATCGTCTGCTGTTTGCTGCACATGTAGATGTAAATACTGTGATATGCTGTATAAAGTTGTCCCTTTTTTGGCGAAGCATATGTGTACATCTTTTTACACGTTCCTCATGTTATTGTTGTGGCACATTGGCGAGCAAATATGAACTTTCTATGATATCTCTGACTCGAGGAGAGTCCCTTAGAGTAAAATAGGCTAAACATGCAAAATCAATGATTTCCGAAGTTCCGAGTTCTATTTGCGCTAAAGCAGAACCTATTCAAGACAATCATGCAAAGCTTCTATACATTTGCTCTACAATCAAGAACCAAAAAATGTATTTGATCAAAAAAAAAAAAGAAAAAAAAACCACCAAAAAATGTATAATTGATCTCTATCTAGGATTTCAAATGAGACGAACTAGACATTATGCATACTATCTGAGCGGTTGATCACCTTCGGGAACACATTCTCCTAAACAGGCCTTTGAGAACTGAATGAAATTCACGCTGAAGATTTCATAACGCGAGGAACTTATCAACTTGAGCATATTTACATAAACGCCATCGTGGTAGCATCTTCAGATGTTGAACGCATCAGCTTTCATGTACAAAGCACGGAGTGGATTCCCAATTCACTGGAAAGTTCAGCTGCAGAAATTTACAAAATAAAACTCAGAAGACATGAACTTGCGTAAATTACACGAAGCAAACACAAGGCGGAGTTCCACTTAGAAGTTATGCAACAAGTTTTGAACATTCAAATGCTATCCCCATGTGTACGAATATGATTTCCTATGAGGCATGAATTCTGTTCAGCAAAATGAGAATCCACTCATATAACAGAGTCACAAGGGGGCAAAAAAGAGGGCATATTACAAAATATTATGAAGTTCCAAACATCACTTATCGGGAAAAAAAACATCATGATGATGGGATATGGAAGAAACACATCATAATGAAGGGATATGGAAGAAACACATCATAATGAAGGGATACGGAAGAAACATCGCAAGGCTTATCGGATACTACTAAACATCTAGAAAGGCATAGCTTACCAGGCACGATGTGCATTGCATTTCACTGCTTTCCATGCAGCATCAGCAAAAACTTTTAAGGCCTCTGCCTCGGCTTCTGCTGCTTCTGCATCACGTGCAGCAGCTTCAGACGCCCCGATCGCGACTTCGGCCTCTGCGACTGCTTGAGCAGCATATGCTGCAGCTTGCTGAGGAGTCATCTCTCTCATCATCTGTAGCTCCGCTTCAACCTGAGGTTTGATGAAGATTTTGGTTTCATGTTTCCCGGACTTCAGCCCGTCTCCTTGTGTGCCATCTGGAATGTTCTTTTCAACATCAATAGGCGCTAAATTTGGAGTTATTCGATACCTGTTCATTTCCTGGAAAAGCAAAGTTAGAAACCACGACTCGAGATCCACGTATCGGTAATACAAGTGCTCATTAGTCATCATGACGACCAACAAGAGTAATAGGATTTGGATAAACAGCAACCATGATTCGAACACAGAGTTTCAGGTCAGACATACAATAAGCACTAGTCGAATGATTAGTATACCAGTACGACTAATGCATAAGGGGGTAGCATGGGCATGTACAAGGTGTTACGCAGGACTTGAGGGAAAGAGTCCTTGCTGTACAAGGTTTTAAGCAGGACTTAATCTTCTAGACCTTATCTTAAGCGGAATCCTAGGGCAAATTTCTGTTATCGATAAGAGAAGAACAAAGAATCACCTCTAGTACAAAACCATTATATTGAATACCTTCGTTAGCATGCCATTTGCTACCATGAACTTTAACTTCGCGGACAATAGCCCTTTTAGATTCGCCGGTGCCCAAAAGCGCTCCTACAGCAAATTGAATCAACAGATACTTGCAAAATAAGTTGATAACAAGAGAGGAAACCATCTGTTTTTTTTATAAAAAAAAACCTCCAAGAAAAAGGTGAGGATAGACTGCATTGTTTTAAACATCATCATTTGACTTTCCAAATTCATGTTTTAGGAAAAGAATTACATGTTACAACCACAAAGTTCAAATTTTAATAAGATGAATCCGTCATATAATCATAATCCATCATGCATCTCGCAAGGTTGACTTGAGTAGCTACCACATATTAAGTAATATCAGGAAGGTCTCACCTTCTCTGCATTGAAGGCGAAGATCAAGACCACCTACTGATTAATTAACTAAATATTGAACCCTAAACTGAATGGCTTCTGTTCCTACCAGAGCCAATATCAGTTTCACTATGTAATATGCAAAGCATCAGGATTGAACTAGAAAAGCATTTACCTCAATAATCAAAGCAATAGCATTTTTGTCCGAACCCTTAGGCTCCTTCAAGGTGATTAGAGCCTCGAGAATGATATCATCCAGCCTGTAATTAACAAATATATCAATCAAAACTCAAATCAATTTATCAGTGCTTATTTCTCGCACACAATGGTCTTTCTAAGTTAGGATTTTTCAGCTTTTCCATTTTCCGGCTTTCCATGATACTTCTACAACGTGCTTAACATTTATATGTATGTAAAATTTTGACAATGTGCATATTTGCCTCAAGAGCAACTACTTCTCTATGCTATTACTTGCTTAAGAAGTCATTTGAATCAAAAGAATCATGGATCTCCTAATTGATCCAAATTCACTCTACCTTTTGCACCTCTTCCACCCTCATCGACTGGTTAGACTAAAAATTGTAAAGCTCACTCGTAAACTACTCTAACTTCACCTGTTTAGCGTCCACTGACTCAAAACATTGAATGCATATTAACGCAGCATCATAGGCAAAGATGGGTGAACTGTCTACAATGGGACATTAGAACTCTACTAATTCGGAACCATAAAAATCTCAGCAATCAATTACACCCAGCAAAGTTCAGCAACTTTAAAGGTACATGTTGGTATGAGGATCATCACCTGGACCGATTCCTTTTTGGATCAGTAACTTGCACAACCTCACTGGATGTCACGGGAACTATAGCTTCATTGTTCTTTCCATCATCTTGTACTGGATTATTCAAAGAAACAGGCTTGTCTTCATGCTTAACTTTATGAGGATTCTTTTTAAAAGCAAGTCTGGCCTTCTCACGGGATCCCAATCCGCTTAATGTTACGTTAATATTTCTCCACTTATCCTGGCCAGCATTGAAATTGATTTAGTGGCTATAAGATTCCTTACACCATAAAAAGAAAAAGAAAGTCAAAGCCAGTTGAACTCTTACTGCCTACTGAGTAATAATTTACGGAGTCAGAAAAGTACCTTGGCATCTACATTTGAACGTGAGCAAAGAATATCACTAAATTCTGGGTCTCTGAGTATCGTTTGCCATTTGCCAGCCCCATGTTTACGTACTCCGGCTCTGAGCGCTGCTTCTTCTTCTGCTGTCCACTTCTGCTTAGGAGCACCCATTGACCAAAGTCCAATATCTTCCAAACAAAAGCATCTGGGCCAAATAGAAAAATCCAACACTTCTTTGTAAATAAAAAAGAACTTCAATTTTCTCCACCACCATTGCCATTTTTATGAAGGTAAGACTAAGCTAGGTGGGGTCTCACGGTATAAAAAACCATGATAAGGTGTATTGAATTGCATGAGCTTAATCCTCCGCTGGGTATTTTTAAAATGGCGCTATAAAGAATAAAGAACACAACTTTAGATATAAAAAACCATTGATCCCATTTATGGTCTCGGATCACTAAGTAATACGAAAATTCCATTGCCTCCTCTTCCTGAATCAGATTTCTCAAGCACCGTCCTTGAACAATGACTCTAAGACGACCGACTTAAAAAATGTGTGATGTGCACTTTTATTTTCTTTTCGCAGTTTTGGGGAAGGAACTCCAATAATCATAACAAAAACATAATCTTTATGCATCAACTCGATAAAAGGTAAATCGCCATCATGGAAGAGTATTCAATCAGCATATAAATCAAACAACCAAACAGAATCGACAAATATTTCAGATGTTCACTATAACCTCTCCACCCGCAGACAAAAACGATAATCGGATCAAAACCCAACTCAATTCATCCACAAATCATCAATCCCAGAAACCTCATTTAGATCACAGAAAACCAATACAATCAGAACACCCCAAATCAGATCATAAACCCTGTGAACTGCCGCAATTCAACAAAAAACCCAGATCACAGAGTTCATTATAAAAAAATGATTGCATGCTAATATCGGCGATGTCAGATTGCATATGCGATAGGGTTTGTACCTATAGGTAAAGAAGTGAACAGAGGGAGATCACCGGCGATGGGAATTACTTATTTCATTGATTCCGATGGTATCAATCGCCGAGCGACTTGGGAAATTTTTTTATCGGACGCTACAAATGTAAGCCCTAATTTTTGCCCTTCACTGGAAAATGCAAATATGGGTTTTTTTTTCCCCTTGCTTTGATGGTCAAGTAAGTAGACACTAAACCTCACAAACTATTTGACGCGTGGGTAAAAAGATTTATTTTATGTTGAATTTTGAATCCACGGTGATTCATTATTCATCTGTTATGGGGATGTGGATAACCAAAGAGTTATATAAAATAAAAAATATCAAGATATTATGCATGAAAGTTATTACAAAATTATATGTTTTATGGATTGAACTATATAATAAATAAGATAATTAATTAAAAATACGTAATAAAGTTCATTTTTTAGTGTAAGTTCTCAAAATATTTCATCAAATATTTCGATACCATATACAACTTCGTTTTACATTAAGGTACTCAAGATGGGATGATGATAGAGATTGATGTGAAGGTGTTGATAAGATAATAGATTACATGTGATGGATGAATGATAATTTGTTGAAATTATTTTTGTTTGTTGTAGGTATAATTTTGGATAAATCTTAAAAAAAAATCCATATATAATTATTATATCTTTTTTATTTGATCAAAATATTTTATATTAAATTTAAGATATTAATTTTTTATTATAATTATAGATATGATTGTTTAGATATCTCAATCGTTTAATTTATAATCAAATATCATAAATTAATTAGATTAAATCTTAAAAATATTAATACCATTTCATATCATTATCGTTTGATATATATATTAGATTATATTAGATTAAATTGAATTAGATTTTATGAATGTTTATTTAATATTAAACTATATCTAATTAATGAAAATAAAAACAAATAAAAAATTTCCTATATTACAATGAAAACCAAAAAATACAAAGAATCTTCTTTTATCAATCGAAAATTTAAAAAACCGTAATAGAAAAAATAAGGTATATCGGATGCCATCTATTTTTTTTTGAAATCTTAATCAAACCAATATCTTTATAATGAAAACAAATAAATTAGATATTTTAATTTAATACATATTGTGAACATTAAACGTGATTTAATAATATAAAATATGCATGCGTGTCAATTTTTATGGAATGGATGGAATACTCCGTAACGAGAAAAAACAATAAAACTATCTACAAATTACAATGGATCTTATTAACGAAAGCTAAGGTAGGGTTTTATCAAAAAAAAAAACTACGATATACTATCCATGTTTCTAGTTTAGTGGATAAAAGAGGAGTTGTTACATATTGGTTACTCTTACTCTGTCGTCGGAAGTATGTATATTAGATTAAAGTATTAAAGTATCGAAAAATTATTTCGTAAAAGATTTTTTAAATTTTTGATTTTTTTTATAAATACTTACTTAACTTAAAATTAATGGCGTGACATATCGTCGAAAAACTTTAGATAATAATATATAATATAATAATTAGATTTGCTTCTTTTTTTTTCCCCTTTTGATTGGATATATTTGTAATATAATTATTTCAATCCATATAACAACTGCATTAGACTTACTCTTAACACAAGTACTTTCAAATTTTACCCATTAATTCAAACCACTAAATTAAATTTTGATTCTATCTTTTAATTTACTAAACATGGCCTTATGGCTCAAACTTACCATATAAACAATCGAAACAATAAATGGATGCTACTTCCACAGGCTCTCCGTGACAAGTTCAGTATTTTCGAACATTGCAGTTTTTTTCATTTTCAAAGATAATGCTAATCTAAAATCTACAAGAGCTTGCAGGACATATTACTCAAGGGCACAAAAACATTAACTAAGAAGAGCTCCAATCACCGACGAGATCACATATTTACATGGATACCTCCTCCTTTCTATTCAAAATTACAACACCACATATTACAGATCATCTAAATAGATCTAGAAGAATCAGATCCGTGACAATAATGCATCTCTCTTTCAAGTAATTTGATCAGAATAGCAGAGCAAAATTGGTACTGTATGAGCAGACATCTTCTAGCAGGATTTCTCCTTATTTAGCGTTGTGGTTACAACACCATAACTCGTTACTCGTTACTCCTCGCTTGTCCTCAAATCATTGTAATGGAAAAACCTTGAACGATGTCATCTTCTAATGGTTATCCCGCTTCGGTCTGGTGACAACATCTTCATATAATATTTAGACTTCCAAGAGAGGTTGATCTTTTTCCTTCTTCCGTCAGGAATGCAATCAATTGAACAATTTGAAAATCCACGCCTCACAAACCTGCAGGAAAATGAACATGTGACCGTGAGCATATAACAATTCCTTCGACTAAAACTATCAAACACCAACCTCCAAATATACAACACAAGAACAAAGAAATGGAAAGCAATCTGATGATCTACAATAAAATGTGATTTGTATTTGACTATGAACAAGGATGGTTAAGGACCCAACTACAGGTTCTGATGGCATGTGGAAATGACTTGCATGCCACTGAATGGATCTTAACCAACGTACACTTGCAATAACCTACGTTGCAGAATGCAATAAACCAGGAAATAAAATATGATTAGTAATTCGTTAACCAAAAAATATGATTTGTAATCGACTGGTAGCAATAAGGATGGTCAAGGAACCAATTACAGGTTCTGATGGCATGTGAAATGACTTGCATGCCACTGAATGGATCTTAATTGAAGTACACTAGCGATAACCTACGTTGCAGAATAAGCAATAAAACCAAGAAATAATATCAGATCTTAGCATATATGCTGTCAAATAGTCAGTTAATGCAGATGAAAATCTACCGCCACCACTCTAAGACAACAACACAGGATCTAAGAGTGGCAACTAATTGTTATTTGTCAGGGCCTGGAAAGAATGAAATATATGCAATCTTACATCTATTGCTTTGCAAATAGAGAGACTCTTTCCGAAACTAATCTTCTCAACTATAACCATACACCAAAATACTGTAACGCAACACTAGAGACAACACTTGAGTTTTTCCCCTTGCACATTACATAAATACTCCAAGACTTACAATCCCATACAGAATACAAGCTTACCAGTCAGCTGTGCGAGTTGTCAGCAGAAAAAGCATGTCCAAACCTAAGGAAGAAGCCTTTTTCTCGAGGTAATCTGCAAACATAAGTCGAAAGATATCATTTATGAGGCAACCTTTTCTTCCTCTCTTCCAACTTGAACGACCATTTCAAGGGGAAATAGTAACAAAAAAACAAGCACAAAATTGGAACATGAAATCATCGTACCCAATAACTTATCACCCAGCCCTTGTCCGCGGCATTCAGGAGACACAGCAATTGCAGCAATTTCACCACATTTTGCTTCGAAAAAGGGAAAGAGGGCAGCACAAGCAATGATCTGGCCCTCTCTTTCCATGACGGTGAACGAATCAATTGCTTCGAGTAACTGCCCATCATGAGAAACAGGCAATTTGTCAATATTTTTACCAATGGTCTAAATAAAAGGATGGTTCCATACCACTATTGCTCCAAATGGTGTTAGATTTGCGACAACACGCTCATAAAGTAGCTGGAAATTTTTTGTCCATTAATTCAATTTCTATCCAAGATTGGCAGGCTAACCTCTTCATTGCTCCTGCGGATCAGTATTCCAGATTCTTCCATGGGGTGTAAGAGTTGCTTTATCCCAGGAAGATCTACTTCCCTAGCTGTCCGTGTTCCCTCATAGACATCGCTGCAAGATTACCAAAGACAGTTGCAGATCAGATGTTTGCATCTTGAACATTTCGATCCATGACAAGGAATTGAGCCTTTACAGTTCTTGATTTCAGGAATGAGCTACTCCAACAGGATTCTGTTCGAATATGTTGAGAGAATGAGTGGAAAACTTAATTCCCTTGCTACCTAGATGCTTAAAGGCTTCTTATTTCCGACAAGCATCATTTACCTGGCGACCATAGTTCCAACTCCATCTCTTTGGAACAGTTCCAACAACATAACTCCCTCAAAGGTTCCATCTAACAAGTGAACTCTTTGCACGCCACCCTGAAGAAGTCCCCGAGATTATCAGTATTACTATTAACCCATGGCATCGTCAATAGATCTAGGAAAGAAATTATACCGAAGTTGACTCACATGTAAGAAGTTCATTTTAACATTTCATGCTTGAATACCAAACTAAAGAAAATTACACCTATTCTAAGTTCCAAAAAAATGGTGAGGAACTTACTCTACAAACAAAAGCTGCAGCAGCCAACTCTGACAGATAACCATTTTGTCGGCTCAGCCTCTCTTGACCTCCTATAGCAAAACCCTGATCGCCATACCAAAGTCCATTCCCGTTGTCAAAGCCAAGACCATTCTGAAATGTAGCACTACTTCTTCCATTCATCATAGACGAACCAGCTCCATTGAACAAGCCAAGTTCCTGGCTCTTACAATCTTCTTCGCCAACAGCTTCCACATAATTGGCAGCAATCTCACTTTGTTTAGCTCTCTCACGAATAAGTTTGTCTGCATCATGAAGTGTCAAGAAGCGGATAAGGCGCCCTAACTCATCTAAGATAGGCCCATCTATAATGCAAATAAGCTTCTCCGCACCGAGAGCCAAAGCACAAGCAGTAGCAACCTCATATGTGCTGCAATTCAAAAAAGAGTTAACCCTGATGTTGGTAATATAGTTCGCAAATAGCATAAATGCCTGACTGTTGTTTGTAGTCTACTACCAGCATCTATTCAGTCGTAGGTTCAACTAAAGGAAATTTCATGAACAAAGAAATGACAGTCAGCGAAAGGATAATCACATGCATTTTTCAAGAATGACCAGAAATGAAGTTTCACAAGGGGCACAAAGAAGCACGGCTTATGATGACGATATAGGACTCAGCATCAGAACACCATGAAATGAAATTATTTTGAAGCAATGAGCGAGAAGAAACTAAAAAAAATTCTTCTACCTGCATATGCAAAATATAGGAGTCCATGACTCGGGAGGTGGATGCAACTTAAAGCAACTTAAGGTGGAAGAATGTCCAAACAACAATGCAGGAATGGAAAATATAATGCATCACACCGCAAAGGAAAAATATTAAATGAAAATTACGCCATACTTGCAATTGAGGACTTCTCCAGAGCTCGAATGGCCCAAATTGCTCAATAACACTATGCTTCCAGCATCAAGCCTCTCCCTTATACGTTTTACATCAACCTTTTTAACTTCACCCGTTGCTCCGAAATCAATGCCTTTGACAACTCCTCGTCTCTGCATAAAAAGCAAAAAACGTAAACATTTTGAAGGTGTAAACAAGAAGCTAAACAGATCAGCCGAAAGAAAAATACAAGTCAGCCACAGATTAAATCCCATACTGCGGAAATTCACTCCAATAAGAGACTAAAGAAAAGCATTTATCAGTTTCAAGCGGACAAAATTAATTCAGCTAATTTTTGCACGTCACTCATTCCAATTTCTCACCTTAGCACCCAGAAAGTTACCACTAGCAACGCTCACTCCGACATCATGCCAACGACTATTATCACCATGTCTACGTATATTACACAGAGAAGGCCCAGGAGATAGTTTCGCTTCGATCATCACATGAATTCTCCCAGAAGCCTCCGTCGCTGCTTTAAGAGAATCTTCGTCTGTGATTCTGTACGGTCCAACAAACTTAGGAGAGCTTCCTGCAAAAACAGTGCAAGATGCCAATCTGATCGAGAAACCTTAAGAGAGATGACAGGGATATATGATGGTACAGTAATAAGATAATTCTTGCATATCTAGAACTATGGATATTCATAACTGACCGTGAGACTCAAACAACAAGCCCTAGCAGATTGTAGGAACATGGCATAGCAAATGATCGGATTTCGATACCTTAGCCATTGTTTATTCTCATTCCTTGATACTTAAATGCAGCCATATTTATCGAATTGTGATGCACCAATAACCAGAAAAAGTACAACAATAAACCATACCGAGAGCATATATGGACCAATAATAAACTCTAATAACACTGCAAGAATATATGAACATCAAATCCAATGATGTTGTCCATAAGGCTCAAAAGCGCAGAGAAAGTACAGCCAATGAACTAAGTACACGACAATAATATAAATAACTGAAATTTCAAACAAATGCTCAGGTTTCTGACAAACCTCTCTCCGTCAAAAGCTTGTCAATCTGGACATGAGTTCCAGGAACTATGACGAATCTGATTCCAAGTCCTTGCAAAAGAGATATATCCTGCAAATTGCCAAACCAGCTCAATAAAACATAATAAATCAAATACTTATCTCCCCTCAGAAAGAACCAGCAATCCGTCGATGGAATATTTTCTCCACTCCCAAAAATCAATTCTTCCATCATCTAAATAATTCCTGATACTCGCAATCTTTATGTACGCAATCAATCGGCCTAAAAAATCCTAGAGAGCCATTTTGAACCTCGTTCTCTCACCCATACACACCGACATGATTCGTTGATAAATAAACAACCAGCAACCACTCCCTAATCCATCAAAATGTGACATTTCACACAGATTGAACTTCAATACAATACACAAGCAAAATTCAGTTAATCATGCATCCCTTAAAACTGCATCACTCCAATAATGCATGGCAATAAAAAGTACCATATACTCGCAAGCTCCCAAAACAATACAACGACAACGCCACAAAGGTAGGTGTTCCCATCATAGACAAGTTACGAGGAAGGAGAGATGTATGCGTTCACTGTTGCCTTGTTAATTACTCGTCTCCACAAATAGTCAGCCGAAAAATTCCTATTCACTTCAAAACTGTGCCTCCAGCACACACAGCACAAAGATCC
The DNA here is from genome assembly GCA_001925005.1 of Drosera capensis. NCBI lineage: Eukaryota > Viridiplantae > Streptophyta > Magnoliopsida > Caryophyllales > Droseraceae > Drosera > Drosera capensis. The sequence continues at coordinate 52,999 of LIEC01012156.1, read as the reverse complement.
ACTGATTACACAACAACGCAGGAAAGCTTCCACAACAATCAAACTGTCATCAATTCGCAATGCCTTCAACAATCCAACACAGAAGAAATATTCACACATGCCTTCAAGATCGCATCAAGATAAACGCTATCGACGATCTCTCCGCTGACAATGACGACGAATGTCCCTTCCCTGTGCGCCCTGAAATACGGCCACGCCGCCCTGAACCACTTCACGAACCTCTTCTCCTTCACCCTCCCCCTCTCCTCCTCCTCCTCCCCCTCTATTAGTCCTCGTTCCAATTCATCGAATCTCTTGCACTTGATCGTCTTCTCTGGTCTACTCGCTGCCGCGGCGAGCGATGGAATCGGCGCTAATCGGGAGACGAAAGAGTGGAGAGGGGGAGGAACTGGACGGCGATGAGGACGGAGAGGTGATGAGGGGATGTGAAGGGAAATGGTTGTCTTGTGAGAGGCGGTGGTCATGGACGGTGTTCCGGCGGCGCGGACGGAGGAGTGAGGTGGACAGGCGGTCGCCGCCGGGGTGTAACTTGTCAGCAAAGGGGTTTAGCCTACAAGTCTACAACAGTTTTTTTTTCCTGTTTTCATTGGTTATGGAAATAACACCTTCCCTGTGAGTTTATTTAGAAAAAAAAAACAATAAAATAAAATAAAATATCTTTTTTATTTTAATCTTGTTTGCGAGTTTTAAGCAAAAAAATCGAGAGAAAATAAGAAGAAGAATAAGAATTATTTTTTCCAGACTTTCTTCCCAAAAATAAAATAAAGGGATTTGATAGAAAAAAATGGGTTTTTTTTCTTTTTCATCCTTACTCACAAGCATAACATAGGAGTGTTACGTTGTGTTTATATTTTTGTTAGGAAAATTATTACGTTTATTTTGTAAGTGCTAAAAAGATGACATTGTTTAATCCATTTTGAAAGAGTTATGATGGTTAGATAATCATATATTTTAATGTTTTTTATTTGCCTAAAATTTTTTTCCTAATAAATAAAATGTTAATTCCACACATGTTTGTTCATATCCGAGATAAATTTTGAAATATACTATAATATCATTAAATTTTTCAAAATGTTACTACGTGTCAAGAGATAAAATAAAGACTCAAATTAAAATAATTAAAATTAAATTATTTTATTTTAAATCTCGATGATTAATCATCGCTTAACCTACATCATATTAAAACATACCCTCCATCCTTCCACCATCTTTCCATAATACTTCCATGATTAATTTTTATGGGAACAACTCAAAGTCTGGTACAACAAAAGTCAATCGGGACCTCAAACTTTCCAAGCAAAAACGGGGTAACATGGCGACTTGGCTCGTGTTGCTCACCTGCTCCTTTGGATTCTCCTCACGAGGTACATCCTGTCTGAGAAATACTGTACTCGACAGGAATAACAACTATCTACCCCGAGTGTTTACGAGCGAATTAAATTTCCTTCCTCCATTTTATGAATTTAACTAATGTCGTTTCTTGCAAATCAAAAGACTGTTTCCATCGACAAATCATCTTATTAAACGAAATTAGATGTAAGAACATAAAACAGAGTAGCTGAAGGAAGAAGAAGAACCTGAAGGATGGGATCAAGGTGAGGACAGTCGACAACCTCCCCGGAAATGACAACGACGAAGGTGCTTCCCTTGTGAGCATGAAAGTACGGTTGAGCTCCTCTCATAAGCTTCACAAACCTCTCATTCTCCTCCTCCTCTGCCGCTACCATCGCACATCTGGTGCTGCTCCGATCGCCAGCTGATCGTTTATTTTCCAGACACCGAAGAGCAGAAGAACAGACTTGCCTTGTGTGGTGGATGAAATGGGCCGCGGGCGAGGCCCGTGGTGTCTGACGGGCCAGAGCCCGCGACATGGTGATCACCGCCGTGGCTTGTTTGGGACTTGGAATATCCGGCGAGGATAATGCAGCGAGGCGACACCGTGTTTGGGAAAATAGGACCACTGAGGAGAGTCGTGTTGATTTTGTGAGTCAAGTTGTGGTAAGTATGATAAAATATGGTGTGATAACACCAAATGACAAATGTATAAGATCACATCATAATCATACGAGTTATTTATAGGAGGAGCATAAGATGTCACCTCATGGTGGAGCTGATGAAAAGGTCAGACAAAAGATTCCCGATAGGAAACGTATATCTCATTGCTCGAACCCTGTGAAATCGAAACGGTCTTAAAAAAAATGAAAATATTATTTTTTTCTGTTTTATATTATATATTTTATTTTATTATTTGAATTTTTTTAAAATATAACCAAAATATCATATTAATTAATTTTTTCATATAAAAAATATCAAAATAAATCATCATTTGTTACATTCTATCCAATACCTTATTTCTCTTTCTCTTTTCTAAACCTCACTTTCATCTTCCTATCAAAAAAAATATTTTTTTTATCAAATCTCATAAAACTTCGACATATACATAAATCCGTATGTTGTGTCAAAATATTCATTAGAAGATAATATTATTTTTTTCTAATTATAAATAAATAAAATAAAATAATGAATGGTCCGTGATCAACGTGAAACATGTTTAGTTGATCAATCTATTAGCATTGAAATTAGATTCTGATATATACCTGTCGTGTATCAGAAATATATGTCACATTGTGAGTTGGTGATTTTTTTTCGAATGAAATGACTCCACATTGTGTAATTATTGGTGAGATGTCTTCTCATTCATAGGATTTCGACTGTTTGGCAATAGCACCTGCCGTGTATTCTCCATGTGCACGTTAGATTTTTCGTCCCCTTTAGCATTTACTGTATTAGTTAATCATTGAATTATAAATTGGCATGCTACTATGCTAATGCATTTTTGCAACATCACACTGCAACTAATTCTCCATCTATTTTTACTTATTTATTTTTTTTTTTTAATTTGGCAAAGTGACATCAAAATCATCGCTACTAACATCTTCTCATGATTTTACCATAAGGGGAAAGACTGAGTACTTATATCAAACTTAGCCATAGCCCCTATGCAACTATGCAAGGATGTTGGTAAAGATAATGGGTTTCTGTCATACATATTAACATATAACTTCTACAAGAATAACGATTGAAAAATTAACATCTATTATCAAATTATACTCGCGAAAATTTTCGTACAATAGTAACTCCATAACTAATAGAATGCAGTTGTTCTAAAGTATTGAAGTACAGATTAGACCCCTTTATATCCTTATATCCTTGAACAGATCCGATTATCTGGCAAGGTTCATGTTGCACATTCAATTGCTTCGAGGAATTGAACTACTGCATTGCAGCAGGTGCTCTTGGATTATCCCTCATTTCTGAGAAGATTCACCTGTATACATACAAATACACACATTCACTATATGCTCCACCTCACTCACAAAAAACCAGCCAGTGTACAAGCCCAATGTTGATGTACAAGAGCATCAAATTAATTGGTAAATAAGGCAAGAAAGGATATTTATGTTGTCCAGAAAAAAACGATAGATGGGTGGTGCCTCCAAGACGACATCCTGACAACATGCACAAATAACTGATCATACTACTTGCTAGAAGTAATGTTGATTGTTGAAGGTCAAAGACGAGAGTTTTATTTTTACTATCCTGCTTCATTATGTTATCATAGTTCATAACACAAGTCGTCTAAAAAGTTGAAATACTAGCGTTTTTTATCAAAGTGGCACGAGGATGTAGGAATCAAATATTAACATGTACTGGAACTAAAATTTAAGTTTCTTCCCATATATATATATAAGACTTGAGAATATGATATTATCATTATGTGTTGTTAGGGATTATGTGTTGTTAGGGATGAATGAATAATAGATTTTAAAAGTTTTAAAAAAAATAGAAAACAAAAATAGTTTAAAAAAATCTCTTTTGTTGTTAGCAATAAAGGACCTTTCTCCATATATATATATATATAGCTGTTGATCGAGAACAAACGTTGGATGCCTGTCAACTTATTGAAGTTGTTGTGAGGACAGCAGGTGGTCGACGGAAAAGACCACAGGGAAATGATCAAAGCACCGCAAGCATTGCTCACGCTCGGGCACGGGCTTGGGCCACTCTGAGGACGGGTCCGTCTGATAGGCAAGTCGAGTTTTGGGCAAGATGCGTGATTTGATTCGAGATTGTGTTTATATCTTCTTATTTATGAGTTTATAAATAATAATGATATATTTATTGAGAGATGATATCAAAAGAGTTGTCATAAAAATTGTGAAAGTCTTTCTTTACGGTTTGAACGAAACATAAGAGATATTGAGTGAGTTGAGAGAAACGATCGTTGTAATCGTGTGATTGATTCGATTAGTGAATTATTTCTTGTAAGGTTTTTTTCCCAACGATCGTATTTTTCCCACGTTAAATCTTATATGTTTTTGTTTTATTTCTTGTTTGTTTTGATCGTTTTTTTATTGTAGTATCCGAATTCGTCGGATTCTCAAGTTGAATTCGGATCGAATTTGTATTACAACTTTCTCTCAAAAAATCAACGTATATAATAAAGGGTGAGTGTTTATTTTCGTTGATCTTTTCAGAAAAGATGTGTTTTTACGTGCGTTGATATTTTTTTTTAGTGGAAGTGTATTGGCTTCGCTAATTTTTTCAAAGGAGGTGTGTGCTGTCTCCTCTGAACTTTTCAGAAAAAGCGTGTTATCTTCGTTGATATTTCAACGGGAAGTTGGTTAACTATCCTGAATCCCCTATAAATATAAACTAGTTGGCTTTATTTAAAAGATGCGCTCGAGTTGGAGCCGTGTAGGCTACAGTGCATCACACCCTTCACTGCATGTACGCTGCGTCTCGTCTAATATGCACAATAGAAAACTTTCATTAAAAAAAAACTACAATGCACATTGAACAAGTTGTAATGCACAAGAACCGAAGAATATAGTGCATGTGCAACAGTCAATTAGTTGCAACGACTGCAAACTGCAGTCTCCTTTTCCTCATAGTTAAATAAGATGAGGATCTACATATTGTTGTGTACTTGTAGATTGTTATAGGACATCTCTTATATTACAGAAAACAAGAACATATCAACATAGTAATCACTCACCTTAGGCACTGGTACATGACGTCAATGTTATTTACTAGAAATGCCTAAACTTTGATGAATCCATTAAATAATTCATATGTATGAGTGTACATCTTGTTTTAAAATTTTCTGTTTCGTTAAGTTAGCATTTTGATGATCCATTCACATACACTTCATAATTGATCTCAGCAAGTCTCCTCCGAAAATTAATTGAGGGGAAAAGAACAAAAATGAGACACAAGACAGCCTCCACGACGTCGTTCGAAGATCAAAACATCACATATACTGCTCATCGTCTCTGCCCTCCCCACTCCGACTCCGATCGGATCCACGATGTCGTGGCTCGTCTCTTCCATCACCAACTCTCTCAAAGCCGCCGCCGACGCCTCCAACGATGATACCGACGACGACGATCACACCAACACCGCCGACATCGGGCCCACCGCCGCCGCCAATCTCGATCCCAATCTCGCAAGTCCCCGCCGCGGCGTGAAAGACGATCTCTCAGAGCTCTCAAAAACCCTAACGCGTCAATTCTGGGGCGTCGCCTCCTTCCTTGCACCTCCGCCCCCTGACGCCGTCCATCGAACCCCCGATGACGTCGACGATGACGAAATTGAGGCCGATGCGGCGGGGATCGGCGGGATCCGAAGCGATCTGGTGGAGATCGGGGGGAGAGTGAGGACCGGGATCGCGAAGTTGTCGAGTAATAGGGCGGTGGAGGAGTTGACGAAGATGGCGTCGAGTTTGATGCGGATAGGGGAAGAGGAGGAGGGGGAGGAAAGGGGTTGGCTGGAGGGGAAGGGTGAGGATGTGGTTGGTGTGACGGATGATGTGGTTGCGTTTGCGAGGGATGTCGCGTTGCATCCCGAGACTTGGTTGGATTTCCCATTGCCTGATGATGAGGATGATGTGGAAGAAGGTCTTCTTGGGTTTTGAATTCATGTTTGGTGATTGGTGGATATGAATTATGTGCTGAAATGATGATTTTTTTTTCTTGATTCTTCTTGTTGGATCGTGATAAGCAGGACTATTTGCGACATGAGTTCATTGATTTCAGAATAAAATTCACATTTGGGGTATGTTGTTTGAATTACAAAGAATGGGAATTGGGTTGGGTGATTTGGATGCTCTGATGAGAATGTAGTGTGTGATTCTTGGGTACATGAGGTTGATAGATCAGAATTCGGTTGAATTCAACCATTGTGTTTGCGTTAAAGAACGAGTTTTTGGTTATGAGCTAGGGTTTTCTTTGCAGAGCATTAAATTTCTAAAGCCTGTCTTGCTAGCTTGTGGGGGTTTCTTGGTAATTATCGTTTCTTTCTTGCTGTTTTGATACAATAATTACTGTTCTGATGACGAGCCAATTAGCGGAAATACATTGATTTACGGCTCACTTTAGTGAACACTACCATTGCCTGGCAAAAGATATGATGTTGAAATGGCAGGAGATTTTGTAAGGTGAAATGATATGATTGTTGCTTGATTGTTCTGCTTGGATCATAATCAGTAGTTGAGATCTAGAGTTTGAAAATTCTGACAAATGGACTCCCTCTTGCGGCATAAACTTTTATTAGTAAACATTGGGATTTGTGTTTTGGGTATGTTACTTGATGTACAGGAGATACATGGTGTGTTGGGGGATTTGGTTAGTATGATTTTAATGCTTGGATGAGAGTGCAATGTGCGATTGTGAAGTACCTATGGATGATTAATCAGTATTCCTTTAGATTCGACCGTTGTGTTTGTGTTGAAGAACGAGAATTTTCTTATGAGCTATGGCTTGTTTGGTGGAGCATTCAACTTCTGAAGTTTGTCTTGCGAACTTGTGGGATTTTTGGGCGTCCATGAATTGTTTCTTAATGTTTTGGTACAATAACCTATGTCCTGATGACTTGCCAATTAGTAATAAAGCTTTGGATCCACAGCTCACTTAAGTGACGACTTGACATTTTGTTGGCAATAGAAATGCAATTGAAATTGTAGGAGATAGAATTAAGGCTTGCGTGTTTCAACTTGTAATACCGTTGAGGTATGGCAGATTCGTAACTTAGCGAGTTCTTTTTTGCCATTCTACCTCATCTGCTACTAGTAGTTTTCTAGTCACCAGTACTCAACTGATTCGTGCAGTGTGCAAAGTGCAAGTGCAGACCATGTCGCTTTCAGTATGAACAGGTTCAATGTACCTTCCTCCTCACAATCATGTACTACACCTATTCACACCTATTCCAGACAGGTTCAAAAACATGGCAATTGGGTGGGCAAATAACCAATGTTGTCAAAATTGCCTTAAACTGTTCTTTAAGCACTGGCAATAAAATATAATCGGTAGGTGCTTCCATGTTATTTTGGCATTTCTGGTGTTGGGTTTCCTTTTTTCGCCTGAAGCTTTTGATGAAGCGTCAAGGAAAGGCCTTATCTCTTTAGGTTCTTTGCACCTTTTACAACCTTGCGTATAAATAATGTAGGGTTTTTCTTGCGTATAAATGCAGCGTGGATGACTGAATAAGATTATGCACCAAATCTAATTCAAGGATAGAGGTCCTTAGCAAGTTGAAGGGTTAACCTTCCATTGCAGAGCAACAAATCCTGCCTGTCAATTCATGTCTGAATGTTTGATTCTTTTTATTGTTAATGCATTCGCGTATGTCCATCTTTAGTTGTTTTCTTGGAGTCCTAAACGGCTGCTAACTGCTGTGGATATTTAATTTGCAAGGTTGTCAAAGAATGTGGATATTTTAGAAATGAATTTATGCCATTTTTCTAAAATGTGGTGGATAGCCTCAGCTCATGTAGATAAACTTACCTTGAGAAACCTGACATCATTTCAAATAGTTGGTAATCTGACTGTAATTGGGTTGTATGAAGTCTACTATCCAAATCATACTATCTTCTTTCCTATCTTTATCACAGCTTCATGAATCGAATATGCTCTGGGTGAATGGAAGGGTTCAGACACTGAGTGCGATTGGGATTGAAATTATTGTGCTCTATATAATTCCCTTTCTCGCCTTAACACGAATGTTGTAGCATTGCAGACCTGATTGAATTTGTCTCAAATTGGAGGTCTGCGGTTGTAGCCTTTGTTTTTCTTTATGTGACTGTATGTTTCTGATTTATTTCTCCTTGTGAACTTTCTCTATCAGTTCCACTATTGCATTTGACCATATTGTTTTGTCTAATGATTAAGCACAAGTAAATGAGACGTTCAAATTCTGAAACCATCTTCTCTAGCTATTATATTCTATATTTGTGGTGCTCCACAGTTTCAGCTCAACATTACCATTTTGTGGGTTCTTCCACTGAATGAGAACTTACGATTGGCGTTCATGGATGCTGTGCTTCTTTTTTGTTGGTAGTATTTTTTGCATCTTTCTTTCGGATCTAACAAAGTTTTTTTCTTCAGATTTTGAGCTGTCAGATGCGCAGCAAGCACATGCATTGGCTGTTGAACATCTTGCACCAAGGTTGGCAGCTCTTAGAATTGAACTCTGCCCGGGATACATGTCTGAGGGTTCCTTCTGGAAGATTTATTTTGTGCTCGTTCATCCCAGATTAAGCAAAGAGGACGCTTTACTTTTGTCAACTCCCCAAGTAATACCTCTATCGTTGGCTTTCAAGATTCTTCTCCTCACTCTCTTTGTACTGGCCTTGTTTGTTCATTTTGAGTGTAGGTCCTGTAGGATCATCCTAATTACTCTACTACTCTAGGTTGTTTTCTGCCACAATGCGGTCTATATGCTTTGTCCATAAGCCTTTTCTATTCTTTAAATGGAGCTCGAAGTGAAACTGGGATTTGGAATTTTTGTTTACATATTCCTCTAAGCTCTAGCAGTTGATTAGGAAAATAACTGGGCAAATTAATATTTATATGCATGACCAAGTAGTTACCTTTCAACCTCATTTTATTTGCTTGCAGATAGTAAAACAGAAGGTGATACTACTAACTTTCAAACTTTTGAGATGACAATAACACTAATTGCTAAACACTTTCTCTTATATATATAATGAACTCTTTATGTCATGACACATGATTTGTTGGTCTGATATGAACTGTAGCAAACTGTCTGGTTTGAAGTATTGATGAATTGCATGACAAGTTTCCATTCACATGAAAGAAATGGGATTGAACTCAGTAGAATGATTCCAGTCACTCAACAAGTTAGGAGGACCAAGATTGGAAAAATAAAAATAAAAATAAATAAACAAATTACAGTTGCATTGGGAAACTCTGTCCCAATAATCACATGAGAGTCTGCTTTCATGGATGGATGAAATTCTGGACTGAGGAATATGATTTAGTGAAATACTACTTGGTCTCTTCTGCAGTATTGGTCAAGGCTACACTGTGTCACGCAATTTCAAGTAGTAGAAGTCATACGCACGTGTTTATGCTCTTGAACTTGTTCAGCAAAGGCAGACTGGAAAATTTAGAGGTGGTTGGAGTTCAATACCTATGAGCTTTCAGATTGGTTATGACAGGATCAGAATTTGCAGCTTACAAGTTAAATCATCAAATTGAATGTTTTTTTTTCTTGTTTTTTGTTTAGTGTTTGGAACTTGCTAATGTCAATAATGGAGCTGAATCTTTGTACTTGAATAAGTTTTTTGGGGATAGTAACCATCGCAAGGGAACACGGAGTGCCATGCTTCAACTATGTTAATTGTTATTAATGATCACATACAATTTATTAGAGGCTTGCAAGGGTGATTTCTGTTATTGGATCGGCTGAATGTTATTGTAGGCCTGCCATTTAAGTTATAGGCTTTATAGCGTCTGGTGTCTGGTTGTGGGCATTAGTATGCTTCACATCCATGGTTTGAAGTATTGGTTAAGCAAATTGCCTGATTAGGTTGTGGCTGACATGACCAATTTATTTGCCTAGATGTCGGTTCAGTTGGTTTTCTGTCAAATTCCCCTCCTTGATTAGTCAAGTTAATTATGATATCCTTGTGCCAATCCTGTGAACCATGATCTTATTCCCTTTATTTATTGATTTGGAGTTGGTTTTACATTTCATTTGAAAGTCCATACTTCATATTTTTGTATAGATCATGGAAGCCAGAGCGATGCTGACACAAGGGTATCACAACCGTGCAAAGTCTAGGCCAAATAATTCCACTTCGGGATTTGCTTCTGTTACTGCTACAGACTCGCGTGATGAAGAAAGGCTATCTGCTCCACCTGAAGATAAAGCCGAGACTGTGCCCATTGAGCTATCTGCCGCCGGCTCCGTCACTTCGGCTGTACCTGGTAATTTTGATGTGGACAAGCACCAAGTCTCAAGCACAGAAATTCCCATAATTGACAAAGCAGTTGTGGAGGAGGGCCCTATTAACAAGAGTAGCAATAATTTCGCTGTGGCTTCTTCCTCCAAAGGAGCAAATCAAATGTATGAAGATGAAGGAGACGATTGGCTCAAGGAGGATACAGCAGACATAGTTTGTGCCAGCGGCACCACTATTCCTATCTCAAATGATGAGGATGTATCGTTCAGTGATCTCGAGGATGATGATGATGTTCCTTCAGGCTACAAGGGAGTCACTAATGCCGATGCTGCCAAAAAAGAATCACGAGATTGGGTTGCCTTGAACAACAAGAAGCCGGCCAACTCTGGGAAGGACATAAAAATCAATCGATCTGGAAAGGATGGTGATCTTGTCTACGAGGATAAAGAAATCAGTGGCTGGCTTGATTTCGATGAAATTGACTCCACATGACCTTTTTCCCATGATATGATATACTTCATGTTTACAATCACTATGTTCGATCTTATGGAGCTGTGTATAATCGAGTTGGATGATTGTTTGGCACGGGGTGTTCCGTCAGTGTATAATCTCTCCCTCCCTCAAAAATGTCGACTGAATGTTTCTCATTCTGTAAAAATAAAATGTATTTAGTCTTCCATATTATAATTTTATGCTTATGCATAGAGGTTAACCAATAGCTTTCGCCAAAGCTATCCCACTACAAGCCAAAGGTTCATAGACTATGTTGCCTCACATCTATGTAAACGCCGCACACTGGATTTTCTCTCATGCTTGCCTGGTTGGCCTGAAGTCACTCGATAGTTCTTCTGAAATATTGAATGGTACCCTAGTGATCTGCCATGTTGCACAATGCTAGCTGCTGTAATCATGAATCCTAGCTGCCCGCCGATGTCCATGGTGCTCTAGCTCAATGCTGAGCAGGAATCCATGTTATACCATAATAATCTCCTGCTGAAACGTTGCGAGACCTGTATGAATCCATGCATAGCATGTTGTCAAGGTAGTCGAAAGATGAAACAACTATAGGGGTTGAGATGAATGGATGTAAGATAAGGACACTGTTGAATGAACAGAAGGTAGGTGAGCAACCGGATGACGAGTTCGGTGGTTAGATGTTGGATAAGTTCTTGGTGTACCCGTAGACCGAATGCCTTTCGTCAGTTGCAGAACACAGAATTACCTTAAAGCTGCATTTTCAAGCATAAATGATGAAAGGCTAACAAACTGAACAAAAGTATACTAATTAGTTAGTACAGTGCAGCAATTATTGAGAACACACATATGCCAGTATGGAATCATGCTAATGGGCACTCTGTTAAACAGCCACATGAACGTAGACGGCCCCGTGAAACGTAGTAGTAGCTGCATCAAGATTCACATTGCTATCTAGTATGATTCATCCAACATGAAAGCTAAAAAACACAACCCACAGAACATATAATATCAAATCACCTATGCAAACTGATATACTCATGCCAGCCAATATCAGGAAGGCATCAAAATCCTGCATTAGATCCTGCAGCATCATTTGCATGCCTCATCTCAGAAGTTTCCCCAATACAAAAAGCTCTAACTAGGGAAGAGTTGATGGAAACGAGAAAAATGATCATGATTGCCTATCCTTTGTTCCTCGTGTGTATCAGCTGAAGCCAATATAAGAGCAAAAAAGGCACAGAAACTATGATTCGATGAGGCTAACATGTAGCGAGCACCCAACCCAATACTAGATACCAACAACTTCGTTAAACTGGCGTTGCATCACTCTCCTTTGCTTTTGCTTCCTCCTGAAGCTTTTTCTTCCAATATTCTTCCAATGGTGGCCCAAAAATAGCCTTACCAGAAACAACTCCAATCCTGGGCAATTTTGAAGAATGGACAAATTAGGAGTTTCGCCATTAATTCATTACCAAAAGTTCAGCCAACACCAAAAAAGTATCCTTTGCTCTCCTTTTGGGTTGCTAAAGTAAAATCGCTCTTAACGTACTATATATGGCTTTCAATGGTTGTCTGATGGTTTTTGCGCTAAACACATATTACATACCTTGATAGAGCATTTGCATTTAGGAAGTTGATGGTGTTGGGATACTACTAGCCTTTTGCATTCAACCAGCAGAAGTCAAAAACAGATATTGTCTAGAGTCTAGACATATCTAAATTTTGGTGTGTCTACATAGATTTAATTATCAAGATCAAAAAACGCAAACATTTATATTAAGTTACAATCAAATTAAAAGATGATGAGCCTATAAATTAGTGGCCTCAATCCCTAAATTTATCTTGTCACAATATAGTCTACAATCTTGTTTGGTGTCAAGACTCATATTCGCCGAAACCATCACTGCAGTGTGCTATTTGGCATGCTATCACTTGCAATACAAATATAACGCAAGAATACTTGTATAAAAGCTTGAAATTAAACAAAAAAAGCATGGTGATTAGGATAAGATGCTCTGGTAGGATAGTTGTTTTTTCTTTGCATTTAGCATCACCTATATCATTGTTCATCTGCATAAATTGACATAAAAAATCTGATGATCTTATCAGTACTCAAATTATGGAGATTGGGCTGGCACTCCTTGAAAATCTTCTTATCATCAAATTAAGGCCCAGCACCCAGGTGAGCAGGATTGTCAGATTGACCTTAGCAGTGCACTGGCCTATATGAATTATAAAATGTCATGGATAAATTAAGCGAAGACGGTGCATTATCAAGTAAGATTCGGCATCCGTTGATGTTGAGCTATATCAAAGCTTCGACAGTCATATTTCTGCATAGTTTCATACACTTCATCTCAAAGCATTCCATATATCACACACACACACACACACACACACACACACAATTCAATCTTCCAGTTATCCTTCAGCTCACAAATTCCATAAGATACACATAAAACTAGAACGACAACAACTATGCAACGCCAAAAATCCATTCTTTGCCCACTCTTTCTTTCCTAGGAATGAAATTCCTCACTATTCCTCACAGAGCCATCAATTTTTCCACTTTCTTTTCCCCATTGGGAGCGAAGGGATCAAAATTCTCCACAATTCCTCACAGACCTAGCACTTACCCCCTGCACAAATCTACCAATACCAACAACCCAATTCACCAAAACGATCAGGGTAAGTGAAATCGCCCAATTTCGAGAAAACTTAAGGGTTTTAGGGTTCAAAGACATGCAAATCGGATTGAGCAAGATGAGCAACAGGAAAAAAATAGAAGATAACTCACAGAGTAGCTCCGATCACCAGAGGAAACGAAAGAAATCTTCCTCGTCGGAACATTTTCCGGTGCAGAGAGTCGCTGGTGGTCTGTTCTGTCGCCAAACGGATCAGTGAAAAAATCATATAAATGGTTTTGCTGGATTACGTGCTCACGTGTCTATAGTTTCAATATTCATCTCCAAATTCATGTTGCGAATCTCTTGTTTTCATTCTCAACATATTATATGGTAAAGTATCTATCGTGGTCAATGTGAACCTATATATATTTTTTAATTGTGTGTGAAAAATCCTCATGAGTTTAATGATTATTCAAAATTTAATGTTGTAACATAGATTTGATTTATTTATTTTTATTTTATTTTAGACGGAGTGAGTACTCACTTGATTTCCTAATCTTAGTTTCCTTTGCCATGGAATTTGCAAAACTATACACATATGCAAACCAATATCTCATAGATTATAGAAAGTTTGCACACACGTTATTCCAGTGTTCCGATACATCTCTGAAGGTGTAAATATCATCATGTCAAGGTATACATCATTCATAATTGGCCAAAACCTAGAGAAGCGCTCGACCATTTCTTACCCAAACTCTAAAATCGATGATAATCGCCCAACATGTAACACCAATATGTCAAACACAAATTACATGATTAAAGTAAATATTGGATTACAGCTAGTTGTTATGGTCCTGACTGTAAATGTAGTCAGTATGAGCCACCAGAGTCCTCCTCGTGAGACACTCTTCCTCGTTCAGTCCACCGCAGCCTTCGCCATTATCATTGTCTACAACCATCTCGCCTGCAGGCGCCGCTGCTTGTTGGTGTTGAGACTTGGCATGAAAAGGCTCCGGCCTAGCTGCGGATGCAAGAACCGAGAACAGCATGAAAGCGATCACGAGCAACACTGCCACCTTCGCCATGGATATGATATTCTTCCTCTTGTTTTAACCTGAAGAAATGCAAAACTATTTATAGGCTGCAAGGAAAAGAAAATGAAACGTATGAAATATTTGCCTCGTGTGAACTGAAAGAAAAGGAGCTGATGATTTGGTCTTTTTTTCTAGTAACTGAACTGTTGCTATTAATAATAAGACATAATCAAGATAGATGAGTAAGTGATTGGTGGAAAAGAGAAGAAAATGAAGTGAGGAAGGTATCTATTCTTGAGACTTACAGGCAGAAGAAAAAAAACGTATGAGGTTGAAGTGATCATATTCCATAACGCGGAACACTTATGCTTTATGCCTTTTTCGATTTCTAGAGACTGAGACGGAGACGATAAGGGAAAAGCGACGCTTATAATTCAACAATCTATGACGAAGATGATTGAGATTAATTTGTGGGCGAGGGAGACTATATTTTTAAGGCAAAGAGGTGTGTAGGGTGTTCTGTTTTGGGGCCATCCAAGGAAGGTATCAAGACCTTTTCAGAGCTGAAGCAAGGATCATGTGATACTCTCCCATCAAACCGACCGCCTACACCAGGTTGTTCAATGAGGTCGTTACTTGTGCATCTAAAATCTGCGACGATTTCTATAACGACTAGTTTGTTCATACCATGCAGTATAGTAGCAAGTTATTTAGATTTGTCATGACATATACTTCGGATATCGTGTATATCGTATTGCGTCAGTGATATCGTATACGTACAATCGAAAGGATCATCGTGATCTTCCAAAGTAGAGTTATCAAGAATGCAACTTGCAGAAAGGGAGAGCAATGGTGAGAAAGAGATGCCAAGATCAAGAGATGAAGTTGCCAAATGCGCCAACCCAACAATAATGCTTTTTTCGTTTTGTTGGGCTACTTTGACTTGGTTTACCCCAAAGAAAAACCAAGGAATGGAATATATTTTGTTTGTGGATGAGATTTTGTTCAGCAAATTTTGACTTGGTTTTGTCAAATGAGGAGACCTATCTCTCAAGTACTTCTAGAGATGCTAATCTAGCGAGTTTGAGTTTGGTTCACTGCCACAAAGTTCCAACGCATGCAGCATGATGTTGAACAAAGATCATTATATGAAGATATATCAAAGGATCTTTGACTTAAGCCACTATCGGGAACCTTCTAGATCGCATCACTATTAGATGTGTTTCTTTCAATCAAGAAGTCGATAAAATTCTTCGGTGAACGCTATGTAGTACCCATCTGGTTATCACCATATTTCTTGACAATACTTTCCTATTTTTCACGCCTGAACTTGTGATCATTAGTGAAATTATCAAGAAAGATGAAAGTCGAACCAACATTTTTTTTTTTTATGATTTCACACAATCTCAGATTTTCTTCAGGTGTCGGATTCCTATTAGACTCTTTTAAGTTTATGTCTGTCCTTGAACCCCGAAGAACTCCTTAACATGGCGTACTTGGGATATCTATGATTAATGTAAAGATTGAACTGGGTCAAATAGGGGAAGTAACCTTGTGACCAAAAGATGAAATTTTGTACTAACCATGCTTTGTTTGAACTAAAGGCAAGTAGTATCATCTAGATCATGTCTGGGCTTAGATATGTAGTGATCATTGGACGGTTTGAGTCACGAACGTGAGTAAACTATACAACATAATTCCAGCCCAATTAAGTATCGGGCTGTGAGCATGAGTCTCTGGCCCAAATATGCTTTCGCCCAAAACTTCTCTACTCTTACATTGATTGCCTGTAAAATTTATTAGGAGCTATTTGATATTATTATTAAAATTAAAAACAATAATAAATTTTAAAAAATTAGTAGGGAAAAATAATATTATTTTTAAAATTAAATAATTTTTTATAAAAAGAATCTTGAATATTTTATTTTGATAAAATAAAAAATAAAAACAAAAAATCATTTTTTATGGTTTTTTATTTTCTGCTTCTATTATCCGTTTAAGAAAAAATAATCAAGAAATAGAAAAATCAAAAATTTCGTCATGTCTTTTTTTTTATATATAATGAAATTGCATCATGTCATATACAGAAGTTTACAAACTTCTCAACAAAAACTCGTCCTCCTTGTGAGAAATTTGTAAATCATTTTGATAGCATTAGGCTTAGACAAAAACATACTACAACTGGGTTTTAAACACCGCTGTCAATCTTTGACACTGGAGCATGTGATGCCAGAAATGCGCGATCGCGTCGTTAGACATAGGTCTAACACCTAGACCGACAAAGGGCTAACACCTGGATCGACTTACAAGTTGGACAAATAAACATCCTTGGAGAATCTCAATTAATATAAAAAATATATAGAAATGAATATTAAATTTTTGAATTTCATTTAAAAATCAATTGATAAAAAATGATATAATCAGAATATATATATATATAATTTTGAATTTTAATAGTGCCAATATTCCCAATATAAATCTATAAACCGTACAACGAGCATCAGTTTTGTCGATCAATAATGGAATATTTCGTATGGGACCTGAGGAATCCTTGAACTGGTGGACTAACACATGGATCAGTGGGGCCCCAATATGGTTGTAATGTTTCTTCAGCACTAAGCAAAATGGACCCTCTTTGTTTTTTTTTAAAAAATTTCTTGAGAAAAAGGATACAACTTGGGCCAATCAACAAGCTCCCAAGTGCGATCCTTTTCTTTTCGGTTCTGATAGCTGTCAAAGTGCAATTCGACTCAAGAAAGCCAGTGAATTTATGCAGCTGATCAATAAAGTTGTAAGGGATGAAACTAACCAACATGCACCTTTTCCATATATGATCCTTCGTTAGGAGGTTTTTCTTTTTGATCAAGAAGCAAAGCTGAATAGCCAACCAACACTTTCGAAAAAGATTAACAGATACAATTTATACAATTTTCGAGAATTCATAGAATGTGGCTACACCCATTAATCATCCCAGAGAAACATCCATTCATCTTTTTCAGAGGATATGACGGCTGGGTTTATGAGACTATGTATCTATGTGATGATGTTTTTGTTGTTAGGTTTCGATCCGGATTTTTGGCCTGTGATCACACTAGGGAACAACGTAAGGGTTAGTTGGGTCCGAGAAGGGTTTTCTCGGGGACGACTCCAATGCTTAAATAAGGAATAGATGCCCCACTAAATGACTTGCAAAATTGGATCTAAAGAAATTATCTTTTGTGGTTATAGAATGAGAATATTTATACAATACTGTTGATTTTTACATGATTGACATCTGTCATCTTCTTAAAAGATCATTGAGTTAATCATTTATGATGTGTCATCTAGTCTTTCTCATAGATCCTTTTAGCCTAATGGTGTTAGATCTTGGTTTGTGCCTCTAACCCAGTATTGTATGTTAATTCTGGTGCCAACATCTATACACGTTGATTTTTTCAGATAATATGTGTTGGTTATCCAACGTTGATTTTGGATCTTACCTATTTAAAAATTATTTCTGAACATTTTATGTTTTTAATTTGATAAATGATATTTTTTTATCTCATAATACATACATGTCGAGTGAACATTAACCTTGTAGGACCATCAATTGATGTCTTTAGTTCTTATTTCTCCAATTTTCAAAATAATTATAAAATTTTCATTTTTTATATTATTTAATATGTTTTTTTTGATAAGTTTTATTTTACTTTTTAAAAACATTTAAAAATTATACCACTGACGTCGGATTGTATTATATATAACTTAAATTATCATTATTGTTTAACGATAATTTTTCAAAAAATAACATTTAATTCTCCCACGAATACGAATCAAATTTCAACTCTATACATAAATATGATCAATATAATAATTATTTGGATCGAAGGAATAGATTATATAATCATGATACTTATATCACAATCCAAATGACCAAAGTGCCCTCCCATCCCTCTTTAAATAGCACACCCATGCAAAGCCTCCCTCCCCTTTTCCCTCTCCTCTTTCCCTACCTACACCCTACAAGCTCATCTCCGGCCATGTTGCCGGCCGATCTCCCCTTCCCCGTCTCGGACAACAACAACTTCGCCATCACGTTATGGGACGACCTTGACTTCTCCTCCCCCTTCGACCAATACCTCGACATCGTCCAATCCCCGGACCCAAAACAACCCAGCCCGGATACCCCTGACTCATACTCCACCCAATCCCGTCACCTCGACCCGGGTCAGATCAAACCCGACCGGACCGGCTGTGACAATTCGGTTGGCATTTTGGTTTCGACAATGGAGGAGAGGAAGCAGAGGAGGAAGGAGTGGAATCGGATATCGGCGAGGAAGTCTCGGGATCGAAAACAGCAACAATTCGAGGCGTTGAGGGGGGAGCTGGACCGTTTGGTGACTGAGAACCGGGAAAAGACGAACCAGTTGGAGGAGATCATCGGGCACTGTCATCGCGCTCTGAATGACAATAACCGGTTGAGGGCGGAGGCGGTGGTTTTGCGACGGAGTTTGTTGGATATTGGCCGGATCTTGGAACTCCGGCGCCGGATGCGGCGAAGGGGATCGTGTTGATGAATGCGATGAAATGAGACTTATGATGATAAATAAGTTGATATGAACTTGTAGATCATTGGCAATGGTTAAAGTATTTGGGCAGAGTAAACCTTAATTAATCCAATGGTCATTATAACGATAAAGAGGTAACTGGCCTCCACGGTTATCTTAAATAAAAATGGTTGGACTAAGATTCTACGTTCCGTAAACTATATCTTAAATCTTATGTCCAAGGATCACGGTTCCATCATCTGTGACCATAAAATTCATGTTGATCGGATTCAAACCATATCCAAGACGACTAGTGCACTCATGAGTACTGTATAGTCATTCTCGTGACAGTTCAATGTTCTAATCTGATGAAAGTTTTTGGCAAATAAATGATGAGAGTTTGATCACCTTTGCTTGTCAGTATAAGAATAAAGTCTCGTAACAACAACCAAAAACAAGTTCCGTACGTGGTATTCAATGCATCTATCTGATGAGTGAAAAGTTGCGAATCTAGTAGTGCTTGACCTTTGTTGAAAATCCAACACAAATGAGATTGTGCTTGGCTTTACAAAAAGGTTTCACTAGACATGCCTCCATCGACACGATTTCTTTTTTTAACTTTTCACAACTTTTTCTCTTGATCATATGACGGCCATTGCTGTGAACCATTGCAAAATCCCCTATCGAATTAATGAGAAGAATAGCCGAGCAAAGAGGTCCAGCTGGCTAAGAGCACTTGAATTGGATTATATTAAACAGAGATAACGTAAAAATAAAAGTATATAATAATGATGTGTAAAAAATTTTAAAAAAAAATTGAAAAAGTGGGTTGAAATATATGTTAAACTATAAAAATGATAATACGAGATAAAAAAATTCGTTGAGATCATTATATTATTGCGATATTCTCTATGAATCAATTTAATAATATAACATTATATATAATGAAGAGTAAAACAATAAAAAAAATTTAGAGATTTTGATCCAAAACAAAACCACCGGTCCGATGTGTTAACCATCGCTTATTGCTTGGGTTCATCTCAGGATTTTAGCTGAGTCTTTGGTATTGTAATGACATTCATAATCACTCAAGAGATAAGGAGTAAGCGATCGCTCTATCATGACTTAACATTTGTGATTATCTCATCTAAAATGAGATACCATCAACAGAAGTTAAGAAAATTTTGAAGTAATATCTCTTGCATATCTAGTGAAGCATTTAATTTGTTATGTCGAATCGCCTTTCTTATACCATGAAGATTTTAAAAGTTCATGAAATTCATGTGACACATTGACTTTTCTCTTCATATATTATATTAGAATAAAACATATAAACTCCCTCGAGAAGTATTTTCTCTCTTTCAATTTTTATGATGAAATGTATTTCAAAACGTTATATTTTTTGTAATGATGTCAAAAAATTATTTTTTTGACACGATTAAAATTCATAATTTAATCAAATTATATATATATTATAAAAAATGATGTTTGATTTTTATAAACTTAAATTTAAAATATATATCATATAAAAGTTTTAAGACCGGCATTATTGTGTATTTTTCGACTTCAATGGGAGACCATAACGTCTTTAAACACTTGTGTAATCGTACTTTTCACATTTAAACTCGTTTCACCCAACAAATTGAGTAAAAAGTAAAAACTCCACGAATGGCCTGAGAAATAACACAACGTTGTTGGGTTTCATATGTTTTGTCGCTTCGCCATGGCACCACAGCGAGCTCACTAACCTTGCTGCAAATCAGGTACAAACTCCTTTTTCTCTTATCCAATCAATTCACAAACATCAAGTTCAATACAAAATACCCATTTTTCATACATATCTACATCACAAAAATGCGTAGAATCTCATCAAAAACCTTATCAATCCACAAATTCCTCCATTTTCACTTGCACCCATTTTCACCAATCGCTCAAAGATCCCATTTTTGCGATCACCCAACCCCAATTCCCCACAAAGGGTTAGGGTTTACCCACATTCAGAGTAAACCAGAAAGCAATAATCCTTGTCATGATGGGAAAAAAGGGTTTGGATTGATTCACATTGAGAGTAACCCTCAAAAAAACACTGCCCATGATCGGAAAATTGATGAATTTGGGGCAGATGTTGAGAAAATTTATAGAATTTTGAGGAAATTCCACAGTAGGGTTCCCAAATTGGAGCTTGCATTGGAGGAATCCGGCGTCGATTTGCGTCCGGGGTTGACGGAAAGGGTGTTGAGACGGTGTGGCGATGCGGGGAATTTGGCGTATAGGTTTTTCGTATGGTCGTCGAAACAGGAGGGTTGTGATCATAGCTATGATGTGTATAAGTTGATGATTAGGACATTTGGGAAAATGAGACAGTTTGGGGCTGTGTGGGCATTGGTTGAGGAAATGAGGAAGGAGAATCCAAGGTTGATCACACCGGATGTGTTTGTCGTGTTGATGAGGAGGTTTGCGTCCGCTAGGATGGTTAAAAAGGCGATCGAGGTGTTAGATGAGATGCCTAAGTATGGGTGTGAGCCGGATGAGTATGTTTTCGGGTGTTTGCTTGATGCATTGTGTAAGAATGGGAGCGTGAAAGAGGCTGCGTCTTTGTTTGATGATATGAGGTTCCGGTTCACGCCTAGTATCAAGCATTTTACATCTTTGTTGTATGGTTGGTGTAGGGAGGGAAAGCTGATTGAAGCAAAGGTTGTTTTGGTGAAGATGAGGGAAGCGGGGTTTGAGCCAGATATCGTGGTGTATAATAACTTGCTTACGGGATATGCAGTGGAAGGGAAGATGGCAGATGCATACGATCTTTTGAAAGAGATGAGGAGGAAGAGGTGCGAGCCGACTGCCACTTCTTACACGATATTGATTCAGGCGCTTTGTTCGATGGAGAAGACAGATGAGGCAATGCGGGCGTTTGCTGATATGGAAGCCAACGGCTGTGATGCTGATGTTGTGACTTACACAACCTTGATCAGCGGTCTGTGCAAGTGGAGGAAGATTGATACAGCAAAAGAGCTTTTAGATACTATGCTACAACGGGCTCATACCCCAAACCAGACGACTTATTTGCACATTCTGTTGGCCCATGAAAAGAAGGAACAACTAGAAGAGTGTATCAAACTGGTAGATGAAATGAAGGAAATTGGTATCATGCCGGATTCAAGCATCTACAATACTCTAATCCGTTTGTCATGCAAGCTAGGGGAAGTGAAAGAGGGAATCAGACTTTGGAATGAGATGGAGGCCAGTGATCTTAGTCCAGGAACTGATAGCTTCACGATATTGATCCATGGATGCATTGAGCAAGATTACTTGGTCGAAGCGTCTGACTATTTTAAGGAAATGGTTTCCCGGGGCCTGCTTTCTGCTCCTCAATATGGTACCTTGAAGGAATTGCTCAATTCCTTACTGAGAGCCGACAAGTTGGAACTGGCTAAAGACATATGGAGCTGTATCATGACAAAGGGTTGTACGTTGAATGTGTATGCTTGGACCATCTGGATTCACGCACTTTTCTCAAAAGGGGATGTCAAGGAGGCCTGTGCTTATTGTTTGGAGATGATGGATGCAGGTTTAATGCCGGAGCCTGCTACTTTTGCTAAGCTCATGAAGGGCCTCAGAAAATTGTACAACAGAGCAATTGCGGCGGAGGTAACAGAGAAAGTGAGACAAATGGCTGCAGAAAGGAATGTGACATTCAAAATGTACAAACGCCGTGGCGAGAGAGACTTGAAGGAGAAAGCTAAGGCCCTTAAGGACGGAAGAAAGAGACGGGCTCGCCGGCGTCAATGGAACCGAGGTCGTAGCAGGGCTGATATTTAGCCATTTCATGGAAAGACACAACAAGAAAGAGAGGTTCATGGCTTGTAACCTGCTTTGTCAGAACCACTTTGTTCTGTATGGAGGACAATCCATACATATGGCAGCCAGGTAAATCATTATTAATTTTCAAAACATAGGGATTGAATCTTGATTCTATTAATATTCCTTAAATACCTTTGCTACTCTTGGTCAGTCCCTCTCAATCGGAAATCCTGCTGCCTTCCTGTGTATTGATGCATATACAAGAGTCGTTTTGCTTCTAAGGTCTAGTTTTAAGTTGCAATCATCTTGTCTCAAGATTATTTTTTCGCAGGTATGAACCTGTTGGTGAACAACTATATGCTGCTATGCTCGTTTTCGGGTAGTAAATGAAACAAATGATAGGTTTGCAGTTGGCACAACTTACAAAGTTAAAGGTCAAAGAACTAAGGGTGTGTTTGTTTTGAGGATAGAATAAAGCGGGATTATTAATCCCGAAACTAATAATCCCGAAACTAATAATCCCGGGACAATTTAGTCTAGTGTAATGTAATGTTTAATGTTGTGTTTGTTTGCTACTATCGGGATATGATTAATTAGTACAGTCCATAGTCCAAGTGTGCCAAACAAACTGAGGATAGCATGACCATAAAATTTTGTGTCAGAGATGTAGGAGAAAAGTTTGTACGAAAGCCTTGAGTTGAGATGATATCGTCTAGACATCTTTGACAAGAGTGTTTGTCAACATGCCCAGCGTATCTCCTAGAAGTGTAAATGTTTTTGCATCTGTTCTGTAGTGAGATGCCAATAATCAAATTAGTATCAAATTTCCTGTTGAGCTAACTGGGAGCAAAAGAGGGTCATGTCATAATAATGACTTGCTGGTGTTCATGTAATCAAATATACTAACATCTTTTCACGTTTCTCTAAACTGAAAAAGAGCCAAAAGTCAAAGAGAAGATGCACTTTACAATCGAGCAAATGGCAAAAGGCACGACAATAACAATTAAAGCATGGCTGGTTCTGCCGTCCAAAGACTTCCTCTGATGTTCTTCTTATTGATGGCACTTTACAGGAGATAGAGCATGGCAGTCGTGGTTTCCCACATATCGCGGGAGAATAAGAACTTGAGCTCAATGTTGAGGGTTTTACTGATCCAGAGCAGATTCCTCTCTATTCCTCTACTTAGTTCAACACTTCAACTTCTTTCTTTGTTGTTATTCTTCTTTATTTTTTTCTTTCTTTCTTTATTTATTTTTTTGGTTGAATTCTCTTCCTGCATGGATACCTCAAAATCAGTCCTGTGAAGTTACCTTCTTTGTTTGGTGGGTATCAGATTCTAAATCTGTAATCTAGAAAAAACTTAAGAAGCTAGTTTCTGTACTTCCTTCAACCAAAACTTCAGTGCCACTTTTCAGTTTCTCACGATTTGAAACTGTATCTTTTCCTTTTATCCGTAATGTATAATAGAGTAGGGGATGTGATACACAATAAAACGATTTTAGCTTTACATGAGTTGCCTGTTATGGAGGATAAAACCTATGGATGCTCTCAGTATACTATTAACATTTTTTTTGGATATACTGTTTCATTGTAGTTGTACTGAAAGCTCTCAGTATGCCTTATTATGAATTTATGACAGACACAAGAGCTTTGCATTTGAGCTGAAATCTGATAGTACAATTTTGTTGAGTATTGGAAGTAATATGCCCAGAATAACTTCTATTATATCCCTGGAATGTATTAGAGAGCATAACAAGAGTGTAGAATAGAATGCTGTAGACAGATCAAGTTCCCTATAATAGTAGCAGGAAAAGCTGAAATGTGATCAATAAATTGTCCTGTTCTTGATTGTGGTTCTCCCCGATCATTGCAGTTAATTGAAGCACCTAATGCAAACTTGGAGGAAGATTTAGAAGCCAATCTCCTTGTGGTGGGATCAGCGATCATATATCGCCCCCCTCTGTCTCTGGAGTTCATGATTTAATCCAATTTATGTACTTATGGTGGCATTTGCAGTGACAGTGTCTGGCCATTGCATGGTGAGTTAAGATCTGTTTCCCGGACTTCTCATCATAATGTAGGTTTTATAGCGCTCTCCATTTTGTTTCATGCAATGTGTTCATTAATCATTACGTATGCAATGCCCTTGTCTTTTGAGAGAATTCTGAGTTTGATATGCAGGTATATATGCCTGTTTGGCTATGATATGCCTGTAGGGGTTCGGCTATGATATGATAACCAGCGAGGGGAATGCTTTGCTCTTGCTGGCATGGATGGCAAAGATTCCAACCCTGGTTCTGAAGGGGAGCTCCTCGTGTCGAAAACTCTGTTGTGTGTTGAGTTGGCTTCAAAGTTTAGTTCTTCCTCATGGGTGTCATGCTCGAAGCCCATGAAAGATGCAACCCGCTCCGGAATGAGATTATATCCAATTATGCACCTACGCGGTTGTTGCTGGTAAAGCTTTGAAAAGCAGAACTCAGGTGTCGAGGTCTTTCTTGACTTTTTTTTGGTTCTGTGAATGGACTCCACTCCTTTGCCTTGCAGCACGATTCTGGCAGTAACAAAGATTCCAACAGTGTGAAGCACATTCGTTTTGTACATTAGAATATGGTGTTGGCATTTCAACCCTCGCAAGTGGGGGTTGTCAACTCCTGTGTATCTCATATTTGGTCCGAGTTTCATATGTTTGTTATTGATATCTTATTCAGGAAACATAATTTAGTTTAGGAAATGGATGGAGTTCTTGTTCACAATCAAGAATCGCAGAACCATGGATGGAGTTCTTCCTTGGGTTTTTCACTTCGACGTCTCGTCCTGTTTGTCTATTCCAAGGTCTGTAACTAGTCTATACTCTCTCGTTTTATTCAAAGTCGGCATGCATCCTGAACCCAGATGCCTGGAGGAGGGAACCGTGGGCGGTGCATGCTACGGTCATATACTTGGATAACTCCGATGACATATAACACCATCAACTATCAGGCACAATATGTTGAAATAATAATAATGTAGGAATGTTACGGGACACTGGTGTCAATATTGTGGCATCGACGCTGCCTGCCGACAAAGAATTCAGGCCGGGAATGACTGTCCAATCAATCTTTATGAATCATGTGCCATTCACCGCGTTGCCCCTACCAACACCATCATCACCACCACCACCACCACGGCGCCTTATAAATTCTCACCGTCGAAATCCCTCTCTCCATTTCATACTGTTCCCCATATTTCTCTCTCTCTCTTTCCCCTTTCGTTCTCTGCCACTCACCATCAGCATTAACTGTCCACACAAAAAGAGGGAAAAAAAAGAAGAGAAGAAGAATCAGGGATCCATCTATGTGGATCCAATAGCTGAAACTGGGAATGTGGTGTCATCTTTGATCTTCCCCGTTGAGGTAACCCGACCGCTCTGATTTACCCTCCAATCTCTCGCCCTCGATTCTTTTTCCGGTTTGATTGTTTCGGTTTTTGAGTTGCGATTTAGGAACATTGTTTCGTGCCTCCAATTCTGGGGTTGACTGTATAGTGCCTGTATGGATCTGTCTCGACTTATGTGATTTGTTTTGTTAAACGACTTTTGTGCTGTCATTTGGAAACAGTCCATTTGGTAGTGTAATCGAATCACGAAGGGGAAAATATGAATGATTATGCACGTAGCGTTTCTCTTTTGGGTATTAGGGAAAAACTCATTGTTGAGATTAAAGGTTAGATATGTGGAAGCTTGGCGCTGGATTAGTGTTCCCAATTAGGCATACAGGTAGTGGTGTAAACTTTCTTGATCGTGGTGTTGAAAACGTGATCAATCATCAACAACAACACCAACTATTTCCCTCCAGAACTGGGTCTGGAAAATGTGATCAAACTGATGGTAGTAATATTTAGGTTACCGATGAGGGGTCCTTTACCTTGAGTTTAATCTCGTATGGGATATCGACACATGGGTTATATTATTTTTCGTCTCAATTTGCATTGACTAATCAGTCTCCTTTTGTGATCTAGGTGCCATATCTGGTTTGTAGGAGTGGAATAACAGTTCGAGTTAGCGATCATGTCTAGAAGACCGGTGAATCCAGCCAGGCGTCTTGTGGGCAACGGAGGTTTTTCGTTGGCGGGAGCTTTCCCTCCCAAGACACGCTCTTCTCCCTTGTTGTCACTTACCCTTGTCCTACTGGTACATTTTCACATCCTTGGATCATTGATCTTCTCGCTGAACTTGTGTGATTTATTACTGTGTTGTGCATTGTAATGCATCATCCATTTATTGACCCTCGAAGTTCGGGGGTGAGGGATCTCTGTATGCTTCGTGAAACACTAGCTGTTGATGATTCGCTAGATCTAGATCATTCTGCTTCTTACGTTCTTCTTTCCTTTTTTATGATTTGCAGGGTGCATTCCTCATCCTTGGGTACTTGTACAGTGGCTCAGGTCTGTTTCGATCACCTGAAACTTGTCAATCTATGATATTGTTGCATTTTTCCTGCCATTAATATATAGTAACAGTTATATCCATGTACAGTGGCTTTCTTGATGTCATGATTTCATTTATATACTGTATTTATTTATTTCAGGTCACACGCATGTTGTGAGCAGAATTGAAGGTAAAAACTATGTGCTTTGATATCCTTTTCTTCTCTATTAAATGCTGGTAAATTATAGGAGTATTTGCTCTGTCAGATTCCAAAGATACTACTTCGATGCAAAAAAATCAAGGGCTGAAGATTTGTTATTTGAAATCTTTGCTTCACATGCTTATATCAGTGTCGTCATTCCAAATCTATATTTCATATGTGTGTTATATCAGGGCTTTGTTGCTATAGATGCAGTACGCAACTATCTCCTTGTATTTACCTGCTCATTTCAACATATTTCTAAATCCGTTTGCAATTGCGAAGTCCACTATATACTATGTAATCTGAAGCTTTGTGACCTTAAAATTTTCTCTGTAGGAGAGTTTTCTGGAACACTGGAGGTTCAAGGGGCAATACCTGCACTCAAGAAGTCCTATGGTAATGCTATGCGCAAGGTCTTGCATGTTGGACCTGAAACTTGTTCCGTGGTCTCTAAATTGTTGAAAGAAGAGAACACTGAAGCTTGGGGTGTGGAACCTTATGATATTGAGGATGCCGACTCAAGCTGCAAGAACCTTATCTCGAAAGGCCTTGTGCGTGTCTCGGATGTCAAGTTTCGTCTCCCTTACAGATCAAAGTCTTTCTCGTTGGTTATTGTATCTGATACACTAGATTACCTGTCACCGAAGTATCTGAACAAGACTGTTCCAGAATTGGCCCGAGTTGCTGGTGACGGGGTCGTGATATTCACAGGTAACCTTCGGATTATATTCAATATGGAATCGCTAAATCATAACAGTACTGGCCGATTTAGTCCACAATATCAGATAACCCAATGAGGAAAGCCCCAAGGCTGGCATCAATTTCAGAATCTACAGAAGCTGCAAATTTTAGCAAGAAATGCTTTATCTTCAATCTTGCATTGTTTGACAAATGCTTTAACTCATGATTCTTTACTTCACTTCCATAATTCAATTACAGGTCATCCTGGTCAACAGAGAGCCAGAGTGACTGAGTTGTCAAAATTTGGACGACCGGTAAACGTCTCTTCTGTTTTGCATTTTTAGCCGTTTATTTGAGCAGTGAACTGTGCTGTTGATTTTTGCTAGTTTTCCTTAGTAGTATTATGTAGAGCTGCTAGGTGTATTTGATGTCAAGTGCTGTAGAGACCTGGCGGAAATGACCAAGGTTATCGTGGTTGTCACAAAGCTCTCAGACTAACCTAGGGCAGATATTGTTTCTTTAACATTGTTTTTCTTCTCATGTGTGGTAACTGGGATCGTGATTTTTTCGCCTTCTTCGCTGCTCTGCTTCTTTCACAAAAGAAAATAATCCTTTGTTTCTCATGGGTAAAGAACTAGCTGTAGCCATATAGCACAATTATTCTCCATGCGGCTCATAACAGTGTGTTTTGTTTTAACGACGATGACATGTTGAGAATATGCTCTTCTTCTCAGGCCAAAATGCGCAGCCAGTCGTGGTGGATGCACTTCTTCCATCAGATTGGTTTGGAAGTGAATGATGCTGCTTCCAAGAAATTTGAGGAGGCAGCGTCAAAAGAGTCATACAAACCCAACTGCCAAGTTTTCCATGTCAAGTCATTTCACTGAGATAGCAAATGATTCGATAATTTCTTCGGTGGAGTCTGATGCCCCCTAAAGTCGAGGATGCATTCAACACGTTAGAAGATACAACCTTACGGGTTAGTGTAGCCTCCTGTAGGATATCAAATATATAATCTTTCGCAATCTTTTGACATTGAATTTGCGTACTTCCGGAGATAAGTTTCCGGTTCAGTTATTTATTCTTGTTACATTTGATTTCCTGTCTGATGATGTTCATCTTGATCATGACTGGAACGATTACAGTTTCGAATTTTTTGCCATTACCAACCTTGACGGGGAAAGATGTCTTCGCTGCACCGTGAATCGATAGATTGTATCGACCTCTGCGTGAATCAATAGATTGTAAACGTATGAAAAAATCAATATCCGTTGATATTTTTCAGAACTGTCTACAGTCTACACGGGGAAGAACAAATAGGAAAGTAAATGTTCATGGGAACTCTCCCGACCGTCTTAAGTTTATGAATCTACACTGTATTTGATAGAATGGTAACATCACATAGAAAATCTGAGTGCTAGTCGTCTGGGTCATTGGTCGTACCCGTCAATTGTCGTCTGTGTCATTTGGCCGGACCGGAGCATCGGTTGAATAAGACCTCTTTCAAAATCGACCCAGAAATCTGATTGCTTGCATCTAACAGTACATGCCCGGGAGATTCCCAGTTTCACCAGTAATCTCCGCAAGAACATTTGCCATCTTTGAATGAATGGAACCTATGAGTATCCCTGATTGTGATCTCTCTTCCACTAACTGTAGATATAAATTTGATGGCATTGTGACAGTCCCCGCATATTCTAAGGTTCTTCATCACAAGAATCGTCTCGTGTTCTCCAGTGCACAGAAGCCCGAATGCAACTGCCAGCTTCTCGCTGTGATGAGACAGTATGCTCTCCTTCTCCGCTTCCCTCATTCCTTCTTCCTTGAGCAATGCCCATCTTGTGTCTGGCACATAGCCGATCCGTTTAATCTCCCTCAACACCTCGTCTAGATATTTGGATATCTCCTTTATCAGGGGGTGTGATACATCGTCGGCTACAAAAACATGTATCTTCTTATTTACCTCGATCCAACTGCACCCAGGCTTCTTGCTTACTCCTTGCTCTTTCATAAGCCTTCTAACTGCCGAAACCTCCTCCCACCTTCCGGCATTGGTGTAAATGTTGGATAGGATAACATAGGGAGCAGCATTCGATGGTTCGATCTCAATACAGCGGTTGGCTGCCTTAACAGCCAACTCGATGTTCCCGTGCTTTCTGCAGGCACCGAGCAGTGCTGCCCATCCGATAGATCCCGGATCAAAGGGCATTGTCTCGATCAGATGCTCGGCTTTCCTTAGTTTTCCAGCCCGTCCGAGCATGTCTATCATGGATGAATAATGTTCGACTCCCGGTTTGATCTTGAACTCCTCTGTCATCATGCTGAAGTATCTCTCTCCTTCCTTGAACTTCCCTGTATGAGAACATGCTGTGAGGACAGCGAGGAAGGATACATTGTTGGGTATAAGACTCGTTCTAAGCATCCTCTCAAATAGATTCAATGCTTCCTCGCCAAAACCGTGCTGGGCATAGCCAGCAATCATGGTGTTGACAGAGACAGTGTTACGCTCAGGCATGCTCTCAAATAACTTTCCTGCGTCTTGAAGGTTCCCGCATTTGGCATACATGGAAACGAGGGCATTGTCCACCGATACCTTGTTTGAGGGGATATAAGACTTGAGTACAAGTGAATGGATCTGTTTCCCTTGTGAAGGAGACGACGAATTGGAGCAGCCACTGATCACACAGACAAAGCTGCAGTCATCAGGCCGATGACCCTGCCTTTGCATCTCACTGAAGCAGGTGACTGCGTCCTCCCACGCATCTTCGTATCGGGAGTGCGCAAAGATCATTGTATTCCAAACCACCAAATCCGGCTCCGGTATTTCCTCAAACAGCCTCTTGCAGTCCGTTATCCTGTCCCCGCGCTTCGCATACAGATCAATCAAACTGCTCCCGACATGTGCATTGTGTCGAAACCCCATTTTGATCAACTGTCCATGGAACTGAACCCCGCCGGTCATATCCTCCAAGCTCGTAAAAGCAGTCAATACACTAGCTAACGTATATATATCGATAGCCATACCCCGCCTAACCAACTCTCGAAACAACTCCAACGCCATCAACCCCTCCTTATTCTGCCCGTAAACAACCACCATCGCGTTCCAGGCCACCTTATCATTCCTCCCTTTCATCGCCTCAAACACCTTCTCTGCCTCGTCCAACCACCCATTCCTCCCATAACACGTAACAAGCGAGTTCCTCACCGGTCCATAACAATCGAACCCGCCCACAACCGCCAAACAATGCAACCCCCTAATCACATCAACACTCCCACAGCACGCCGTGATCAATCCCGAGAACGTAAACCCATCCGCCTCGACCCCCGCCTCCTCCCTAACCCTCCCAAACAACCCCATCGCCGCCCCCGCATCAACCCTCTCAGCACACTCAGCTATCATTATATTATACGACACGATATCCCTCTCAGGCATTTCATCGAACACCTTACGTGCATCCAAGTAGCGCAACTCTTTGACATAAGCGGATAAAATGGCATTGTAGGAGAAGACATTGGGTGATGAGATGCAGTCGAAGGCGGCACGGGCAGCGGCGAGGCGACGGCATTTGGAGTAGAGGATGATGAAGTGGTTGGCGAGGTAAGTCGAGTTTGGGATGATGGATTTGATGTAAAGGGTTTGGAGAGTTTTTGCTGTGATGAGGTCTCGTGTTGCTATGCATGATCGAAGGAGATCAAGGAAGTGGGAATTTGTTCGAGAGATAGTTTGGTAACTTTGGTTCATTCAGGATTATGAAATCACCATCCGGTTTTAGAAAAAGCAAAGGCTGCAGGCTCGTTTAAGCTCTTGCCCTGTTTGTTTACGCCCAGTTTTCATTTCTCGTTTGAGCTCCAACAATATTATAAGATCTAAAAAGCCAAATTAATATTAGGTAGGCAAATTCAAGAAAAAAAGGTACTGGTTTAGTGAAATGATTGCCTATTGCATTCGAAACTCCCATGCCTTTCTTTCCGTTACAGCTTTCTTAGTCTCTAATTAGTATAGAGAAAAGACCGTATTCTGCCGTGCTAAGTCTGATTCTCTACGTATTCTTTCAGAAAAGTAATAATAGATTAGTGTTTTATTTCGATTTTAGTTGATCATGATTTCACATCAAACGTATATTGATTTTAAGAACGTAATCGCTTATTTTTGTGTGTATAACGATGGTCCGAGGTAGAGCACTCAATGAACTAGCAAGAAAAGAAAAACATATAAAAATGTAAGAAGACACGTTTGTCCACCTAAAAAGCATTGCACAAGACAATATCAGATTTTTACTCACGCAAAACGTCTTCTAAAAATGGGTGAACAATGGTCCGGTCCCATTCGGCGTTTTTATATTATGGGCCTTGATGTGGTCCGTTAGGATTTCATAGGGCCTGGGTTGGTGTGATCCTTCCATATGGATTGGATTATAACAAGACTTAGGGTTTGGATCAGCGGATTTGCCCAGTCAAATTTTACATCTGGAACGACATTAGGATTGGGCTGATCAAGTGGGCCTATAAACGTGTATTTTTTTTAGAGGCGTTGGGTTTGTTGGAGCGGATTGAATACATTAATGGGGTAATGAGAGGTTTGTTCGATAACATTGTTAATTTTTTTTTCTATTTTATTCGAATATAATATTCGAGATTCCTTTTACCCAAACAAAATTTAGTTTGTGAAATTTTTTTGTTTTTAGCTACTGATTTTTTTATTCCTATTACTGATTTTGATTTTTATATTTTCGGAAACTGATATCAAACAATTGTGTAATCGTCATGGGATGTTTTAGTGTTTTTTGTTAAAGAATATCGAACGTAAAAGCATTGTATTTTTCCGCCAAACGACTCTTAAAACGTTGCGCTTGGATGTTTCAAAACGAAAATTGGGTGTATTGGATTGGATGATGAGTGAGTGAGCTCAATTCATTATAACAGGATCATTTAGTTCTTTTTTTTTTTTTTTTAGCTCAATTCATTATAACATGATCCTTTAGTTTTTTGGGAGAAATTATTCAATTAACTTAAGCAAATTGTTGCATTTGGACGGTTTAAACCCCAATTGTTACATTCATTTTCAGGAGTAAAAAGGAATAGATGTACGCAAAATTTAATTTAAGGAATGATTAAATGCAGAACAAAAAAAAACTAATTCCAAATCATCCATGTTTTAAAATAAAAAAGAAACTTATAAAAAAAAACTCTAGAATTAACCATTTTTGCTCTGAAATTAACCCATACCCAAAACTTATGCTCTAATTTTTACAATAATCTATAAATAGTTGACTAAGTCTTGGTCGTAATGAGTCGAATAATCAAGATGGCAAATTCTATGAATCTCGACACTATGAAGGAACTTAGCTCAATCAGTAACTATGGTCCTTGTCCTAAGCTATCATAGTATATGCATTGATATATATACTTCAGATAGCTATATATATATATATACGAGATGGAAAATGTATTATGCTACGCTTGTGACCACTGACCAGTGTAATAATAAGACCTATCTCGACGCGCAAATACATTTATCTGTACATGTATACAAGTTGGTAAGATATAACAACTTGGATCCAACACATGCATAGATTCTATAAGAATTTTATGGGTTAGACCGTCCTATATATGCATTTGCTCCAAGTTGCATGAATCATAACCAACGAATTTCAAATTAAATCCAACATTCTATTATTATTATAAGGGACCAAACTATAGTTTTACGAAAATGTACTTGCACAAAAAACAATTCCCTTCGAGAAAAGGCGCTAATGATATAGGCACGAAGGCTTATGAGTTGACTTTATATGTAGCACAATGATGGTAATGTTATTTGTAACCTTTCCTAGATAAAGTTTACTCTCTTACAATTTTGTTGTCTGTAATTTTGTAATCCAAACGCGAAGTTCAACTAACATTATGATTTCTGTTTCTCGTCATGGAGTCATAACTCATAATTAAGCTCAATTTTAGCTAAGTTCCTCTTCATAAGTAGTTCTTAGGGTCTAATATTCATATTTGAAAACACGTATTTTTCGATATATGAAAGTTGAAACTAGCTCTGTCTGTGATCATAGTATATATCAGTATTTTGTTAGTAATTTCAGTGACCAATTTCAAGTTGAGACATGTACATCGACTTAGAATATGAATTATAGCTCTGTCACGTCATCGACCATGAAACTTATCAACAAGAGGTCTCTAAAACATCATGAAATATACCATGGTCTTGAAACATCCATTTCATGATAAACCGGTGCTTTAGATCAAGCAAAAGTCACATGATAAACCATTTAATTATCTCTCTTTTTAAAGTTATATGGTGAATAAGACCGGTGCAACCATGCATATATGATATATAGTGGATATAATATCAGCCAAGTATTTCATGATGTGATCATAACTTTAGAATCTAAAAATAAAAATCGAATCGATTAAGTAAACAGTTAAAAATCATAACCGAATTGATAAATTAATTAGTTATATTTTCAAATTAAAATTAAACATCTTAATGAATTGATTAATCGTTTTCTGTTTATGCGATTCGGTTTCGACTAAATAAATATTTGTGAAACCTATTTAACGTACCATTCCTTTAGATGTCTCTCCAAAGGTGTACCATCATCATCATCGGTAACCAAATTCATGTGGTCACAAATATTTTGCAAGTACATTTAAGTTCACTCCTCGATCTCTTTATTCACTTTGCCCGCTATTTGTCTCCTACACAACCTATAAGAAATGGTAGGTACTTGGCCTAATTTCATCACTTTCTCTATCGATATTAATCGCTTAAAACCTTTAACACTTTACGAGCAACATCACTTTGAGCGATCTTTTTCATCGCCCATCGCGGCGGAGCCTTGATCTATTCTCCTTATCTTCTTACTTTCTGTTTTTAATTGTGTATTTGTGTCATTCACATGACGAATGCTGGCCGAAGAGATCTGGTGAAGACATGACTGATGTTTGAGCTCCCAATCTTCGAAAACATTGTCATGTTAATAGTATGGAATTTTTGACACATTAATAAATGTGTGTTCTCAAATAGTATTTGTTGTCTGAATGTTGAGGCCATGTTGGTCCAACATACATATGTAGTCACATGAAGGGAGCAACAAAAAGGGAATTGTAAACGATTGAAAGAAAATTACGGCTCTCATAAATATGCTATATAAGATAATGTTTTATCAAAACATATCAAGTTATAAGAACTTGTACACATGTTTGTTTTATGTTTTAAATGTCAAGTCTCTTGTTTTCTATGTGAATTGATTATGGAAATGAACAAGCAAGTGTTCTAAGAATGCATTTTTACATGTTTTCGCTACATTATTTAAGTAACATTTTTACCGTATCTGAAATCTTTTTAATGTAAGCTTGTCTCTTTTATGTGCCATATTATAGTTATTGAGGCAGTTTCTTATTTTCACCATGTTTTTTTTTTAATAATTTCATAGAATCATGAAAATAGTGGGAACCAAGGGAAACGAGAGAATATAATATCATGTCTTTTATGCTTTTTCTATATAAATAAGAACAGCTTTCTATACTTTTGCCAAGTGATATAATAAAAATTAATGTTTTTACTACTCCTTTGTGATATTGTTTCATCATATTACAAGAGCCCTTCGATTCGATTTCGAACTTGAGATTGTCAATCTAATCTTTTTAATTTGATGATCGGGGTAATTAAATTTCTTGTGAATATACAAAATACTCACTTTCGAGGACAACCAGAAAAACAAAAAACATAAGAACATCGACCAATGAACATTACAAATGCGATCGAGTTTGTTATACTCATTAAGCTGGCATTTGATCTTTAAGATGTTAATATAATACGCTACTATTTAAACCGTTTTTTCCTAATATTGTACATGCATGACATAGAGGATTGCATGTGTTGTTATTGTTATATGTTTTTGTTAATGTTGTGTTCAATTTGTTTGAGGTTGATATATCACCTATCGATATTAAGCCGAACCTCTTCCTATTGATCGCAAGGAAGGATTTCGGGATCTTAAAACGACGAGATGACAAACTACTCCACAAAATACTTGGGACTATATACATGTCACGTCGTTGCAAACAGTCAGCTGAAACAAGTAATTCTTGAAGCCCGAGTGTTTGTTATACTTTTAACTTAAAGACAAATTAATTCCCGAAAGATGCATTGCATCGAGAATTTGAGGACAATCCATTAAGCGGAAAGCACAAGCAAACGTCACATTCGCGATCATTTGCATAGGTGTATTCCCTACAAGTGCGAAAGGAACATTTGATTTGCTATCTTAAAATGCATCGTGTTCTTAGATTGTATGCGAAATTTTAGGACGTCAATTATCGATATAGCTCAAGTTTAGACGATGTGTATGGGTGGGTGTCTTGGTGAGCTAATTTGTTAATGTTGAAGTTGTTTAAGCATAAGGTAATCAGTACGAGTTTCGAGTTGATACCGCGTGTTGACTACATTGTCAAGCTGGCCTAATTAGCATTTAGCAACAGTAATAATTAACCCACTTTGTCATACTATTTCTTTGATAGAGGATTAGTTTTCTTAAAACTAAGAACCGTCCTATAAATACATTGTTCATTGTGTGTGGAATTTATCAACATCAACCATTTTGTAATGTCTAGTGGGACATGCATTGCTCCCTCCTCAATGCAATATAATTTACTACTCTTTTCGTTCTAATTTATCCGTCGTTTGAAGAATTGAATTAAGTTTCAAAATATCTATCGTTTAAGATAATTTAGACAAAAATTGAAGTTTTCTTTTAAATTTACCCATACATTTAAGGTTTTTCATACTTTGACTCATTCAATACATTCCTTAAACAACTTATCATAATAAAGACAAGAATCGAATTTCCTTGTGTTATTGAGATGTACCATTATGATTTTTTATTATGTGTCTTTTGATTTAAACGACAGATAAATTATGCTGCTAGAGAAATATATAGATGGGTCTAAGCGACATTAATAGATCTATATATGGGGTTTCAGACGAGAGATCTTCATTTGTTGATGAGAGGACTAGGAAAATATCGATAAGTATTTAATTCAATATTTTTTTTTGATGATAATGAGATTTACTGTATCAGTTGTGAAAGGAATTATGGATATAATGTACCTAAGTTTCATTGATTTATATATTTTTATAAAAAAAATTCAAATAATTTTTCAAATAGGATATGTTATAATTATTATGAAATATCCAAAAATAATAATTTATTTATTTTGAGATAAAAAATATTATATATTATAAAAAAAGGAATATTTATCCTCAACGTATAATGAAACATATTCAAATGCTAACCGTACAAATTTGGATTTGGGGATAAAGAAACAATTAATCTCTGAACTGTCAAGATCCCAAGAAGATAGGGTAGCTAGAAGGGTAGGGAACTTGGCTTCCTATCTGGTCCCACTTTCAAGTCAAAAGCATATTATGTTAGTAGTTGTCTGGAAATTACATTACAGATACAATACTATTTCTTCACTTGTATTAATCAAACTTATAACCAGTGTGCTGTCAAGCTTAATTATAAATACACCAACAACTTGCCATATCCATCTCCATCGATCTCTGCTAGCCAGCTTTCTATCATTTTACTCTATCTTCGTGCTCCTCTGTATTCGAAACATCTTCGGGTCGTGTCTAATACACCTCATTACGAAATCTTCGTCTTCTTGAAATATACGCAATGTTGTCTCATAAGGCTTCGTGCAACACTCATGGCCAGGATTCTTCTTACTTCTTGGGATGGCAAGAGTATGAGAAGAATCCATACGATGAGCTTCGGAACCCTGATGGGATCATTCAGATGGGACTCGCCGAGAATCAGGTTCGTCGCTCATCCCTCTCCTTCACCTCCCATTACAAGTTGTTAATGACATTTTTAGCCAGCAACTAGCTAGATATAATAATCATGCTCTAATAATGCTTGATCTCATGGTCGTGCAGTTATCTTTCGATCTCCTCGAATCTTGGCTCGAGAAGAACCCAGAATCAACAGCTTTTAAGAGAAATGGTGAATCCATTTTTCGAGAGCTAGCTCTTTTCCAAGATTATCATGGCCTTCCTGAGTTTAAAAAAGTAAGCTACAATGTTTCCTGGGACAAACTTAAATTTTATTGTACCATAATCATTTCTCACACGTATATAATAATATAAACCAAAGAGCATAAACTTGCCCAAAATGAAAATTTTTCCTTCTACTTTCGTGATGATGTTTTATTTATCTATTTGCAGGCCATGGTTAAGTTCATGGAACAAATAAGAGAAAGCAAGGCAACATTCAACCCAAACAACCTAGTCCTAACCGCCGGCGCAACATCAGCAAATGAGACGCTGATGTTTTGCCTGGCCAACCCCGGCGAGGCTTTCCTCCTGCCAACACCATACTATCCAGGCTTCGACAGGGACCTCCAGTGGCGCACTGGCGCCCAAATAGTCCCCATCAAGTGCACCAGCTCTAATGGATTCAAGATTACCAAAGGTGCCCTAGAGGACGCATACTCCTTTGCTAAGAAGCGCCACCTTAAGGTGAAAGGCGTACTTGTTACTAACCCGTCGAACCCTCTTGGGACGACCTTGGCTCGACAAGAACTCGACCTTCTCTTTAAATTTATTTCCTCCAAGGGAATGCATCTTATAAGTGACGAGATTTATGCTGGCACGGTATTCAGTGCTCCAAAGTTCATTAGTGCAAAGGAGATCCTAGAAGAGAAAAAATGGGCCCAATCAGAGGCCCGCCAGAGGGTCCATATTGTCTACAGCTTGTCCAAGGATCTTGGCCTCCCGGGCTTTCGGGTCGGAGCAATCTACTCAGAGAACCGGGATGTTGTTGCAGCAGCCACAAAGATGTCGAGTTTCGGACTTGTATCTTCGCAAACTCAGTATCTCCTCTCTTCCATGCTGTCGGACGAGAAGTTCACGACCAATTATCTTGTCGAGAATAAGAGAAGGTTGAGGCAGAGACATGATAAGTTTGTTACGGGCCTTGAACGGGCCGGGATCAGCTGCCTTAGGGGCAACGCCGGGCTTTTTTGTTGGGTCGACATGAGGCACATGTTGAGCTCGAACACGTTCGAGGGTGAAATGGAGCTATGGAAGAAGATGATTCACCATGTAAGATTGAATATCTCTCCTGGGTCATCTTGCCATTGCGCTGAACCTGGCTGGTTTAGGGTGTGCTTCGCTAACATGTCCGAGGAAACCTTAACGCTAGCCATCCAACGTATTGAGGATTTCGTTCAACCTCTTAATGACAAAAAACGTCATCAAATATCCGTCGGTATAAAGAGTCGTCGATCTATATCGCTCCCAAACAAGTGGGTTTTTCGCTTATCGAGCAGTGACCAAGGGTCTGAGCGATGATCTTAGATGGAGTATAACATTATTTTCTCAAGATGAGTAATGGTTACATGACCATGTGATCATCAAAAAAACTTTTTTCCTTTTTCACGAGGATACAATACTTGTAATGTTCTTCTTCTTCTTCGTTTTTGTTTAAAAAAAATCTTTAAGGATTTCTCTTTATTCAACTAAATAGTCAATACTTGTAATGTTCATACTATGTTTTTTAAAAAATTGACTATATAGGTCAATTTTTTTGGTATTAATATCTGTATCTGTAAGTGTATATATCGATGAGTCTATAAGAAATCTATCAGCACTCGGTCCACAGGGACCTGAAGCGGCTTATAAATATTTATCGATGATTGTCATATATTGTAACTTCAGTATAATTTGGTAATTTTGACATGTCAAAATTATGGGCTGGTTTTGTCAATATTTTTAATTTCTGTTTCCCTTTTTCTTAAAGTGAGACATCACCGACTTTCTTGGTTTTGGAAGCCGGTCATGTTATTGTCTGAGGTTTGCATCATACCGATGGTTTAGCCGTTGGAATAGGACAAACTCTCTAGTTAGAATTGTAAAGCTCATGCGTGTGTCTTCAATTGGTCATTTGGTCAAACACATCACATTCACATTCACATTCACATTCACATTCACATCGGTGGCTCTTTTGTTACTTTGTAGGTTCTGGGGTAACTCCTTTGATTGTGCATAGATGCATAGGGAGATTACATAACCATATGAATGTATAAGCAAGCCCAATACCACCCTGATAGCCAATAGGTGATGGTGTATATATACGGTAGGTATACAAAATCCCCTGCCCTTGACTTGTATTTACTCTGTACAGTGACTTTGAAGTATATATTACTAACCTTTCGGCACATCTGTGTTTATATATGAGGCTTTTTTTGGGTCCAATATATGAGGTTTATTAAACCTTTGTTTCAATTCAAAATCAATAGGTAATTATTTAAGTGATCCACAATTTATATATGTGTTTATATTATTTTCATCCTAATTGATGTGAGTAAACTATTCTCAACACGTTCCTCATGTGAATGTCTTTTTTAGATTTAAAACGAATACATATATATATATTTGAGTGACGAGGAATGTGTTAAGGATATTATATCTATGTAAATATTCTAATAATAACAATTATCATATTACGTTCATAATGATATCCATAATTAATCTTTTATAATTAAATGTTAATGTTACATATTCCCTCCGTCCCATAAAAAACGCAACGTTGGTTTAGATCTGTAATAATATTATTCAAGGAACGAATCGTTCGCGGACGATCGAACACCATTTTATGTAAAATTATCATGGAACAATAATAATAATTTAAGTTATGTATTTCAAGTCTGAGCCAGTGATATAATATTCGTATGTCGTTAAAACGAATAACGAAACTCCTCAAAATACGTGTTGAATAGTACAGTGATGATGGAACGTTGTATTTTTTATGGGACGGAGAGTTTATATGATATTATACGAGTTGTTGGTTGTTACGGATATTTAATTAGAGATTTATGATCTTATCTTATCTTTTGATATTAATAAATATTCGGTTAATTAAATCTCGTATGTATCTTATATATACACCGCTTGAGCAATATACAGTTTATTCCAATTTTCAAGGTGTTATGATTTAAGCAACATATTACATATCACATAAAGTCACAAACTCAATAAAGTGTTAAGTCCTTTGGTAGCCTATTAGCTTTGATACCATATCAAACATTTGTGTTTCAATTTAAAATCAATTGATAATAGATGGAGTGATTCATAATCTATAAATATATCTGTATAATTTTTGTCATATCTGATATGAATAAATTATTCTCAACAAGTCTAAACCCTGATAAGATGCTTTGGAGGCTTATCCCATCAATATGGTCATATGGCACAAGCCAACTTCATCATGAAATTAATGAATTGTGTGCCTAGACGTTAACTAATCTTTCATAAGTTCTTTAAAATTTTGTAAGATCTTTCTTGTACTATACGAAGCTTTTGTTCAATCTCGTGTATGCTTACGTTCTTATACTATATATTAAACCACACGGGGTTCAACCTATGCTCAGCTCGAGTCGTGGAGCCACTCATGTACATAAGACTTTAATATTTTTGGGGTGCGATTTCCACAAGCCTCTCAAAACAAACAATGCATATTAATCTGTCTCGAACATATGATGCAAAATAAACCCACTTGTTGCTAGCATTTTACGTCCATTCTCAAGTATTCAAACAAGTTGATTAAGAATTCAAGATGAATGATACTAAACTAATGGATTAGGTTGAAATTTCTCTGTCTTTCTAAAGGTCAACCACCAACTTGATAATTAGAAAATAAATCTTCTCTAAGATCATGTACAAACATAAACTTTTGAATTTGATACGCTAGCTGATCCATCAATGTCATATTTATTTTCAAAAGTTACACCAAAATGATCACCCTATGTGTCCTCTTTTGAATCACACTTCCAGCGTATAGTTTAGTCTTGGTAAGTAATTATTTGATTTTGTTGAGATCATGCGATCGACCATATAAAATTAAGCTAAATCAGCTGGCATAGTACACTTGCAAGCTATCTATGGGTGCAATCTGATTTTATTTACTATATTAAACATACCAAAACCCTTTTGCGAATTAAGTATACTTTATAAAATGTTGATACTTTCTATCAACCATAGGAAACCAGCAAAACAACCATAGTATTAAGTACATAGTCTGATATCTAACATAAAGTATTATTTTTTTTGGGTGAGACGTGTTTCATGATTTCGATCTTCATAGCTAGATTTGGTCGTGATATTCTACATGAACTGCGGCTAATACGGAATTAGGAAACATATGACAGAATCATGTGATCAGTACAGTAGGTTAGCTTAATTGGTGGGTTTCACGTTACCATAGCTCAGTTATTAGCAAAAAATGGCAAATTTAATGTTGGATATGATTGACAGAACACATGAATGTGAGAATACTGTGGCGAATTTTGGTCGGTTTCAGGTTTGTATGATCTTGTTTGACCGAAAAAATATGCATGTGCTTGTCACTCCCTTGTATGTGCATGTCACTCACCTTGGGGACAGCTTCTGTGATCATGCATTGTGAGATCAATGAAGATGGTAAATATGATAAAAGATAAATATAACAATTATACGAAGGAAGTTAGTTGTAAATCATACTAAATATTTTCAAATTAATGTCTTCAGAGAAATCGAATTCCTAATTATATGAAAGAAGTAAACACACATCATACACATGATTTATAGGTAGAATTATATATTGAGATAAAGATTTGGTTAATCCCTCTTAGTCATGTTCAAAAGGTTTGGTTAATCTGGCCAAATGTGCATCACCTGAAGGAAAAAATGTTGCAGATGATTAGACAAACATCAGAACATGTCCTTTTAATCACAGGACAAGCAGGAAAAGAGAAGCATTAAAATCTTGGTCTGCTGTCTCTCCGAGATATATATGTCGAGGCAATCTTGGACAGAACCTCAGTTATACATGAACTTATCTACTGATTGAATTTCATCAATGAACATTATCGACTGAAAAGAGTTTCTAGAGACGAAGCTACATGTACTGAGGGATTCATTATACATGTTTTTTTTTTAATCGTAAAAAAAAAAAACTATACCCTGTCATCAGCCTGTTACTCTATACTTCGTGAACATTAAAAGATTCTGTATCAGATGAACTGATTTTGAATATTATAAAAGCATCAACTTTTAAATAAATTTAGTTAAAGACTTAAAAGGGACAGTGACTCAAATGGGGGGGCATCATGTGACATTGCACATGAAAAGAACGTAGAACACCTGCAAAAGAGAAAGTAGATATTAATGGGCCGTGGGCCGGGTCGCCGCTATTCCCATATAAGTCCAGAAAACGGTGAAATAAATGCACACCTGGATGTTGTCCACTTATCTTTTTCAACATTGTTGCTGTTTATACCAGCAGTCAGGCCCACCGTTAACATGGAACTGTCTGTTGAACTCTCCTGCATTGGCCCAATATGCTTAACTTATACTTCCCATCTCAAATAAATTATCATAACACATATTTCGATATCTAATTTAATATAATAAAAAATTATTTTTTTAAAATTTATTATGAGATACTAATGATTCATAAACTTTAATAATAAATCAATTTATATTTTTTTATATTATTAAAAATAAAAATAAAACATATCAAAATAATTACCATCATATTTTATATAGAAAAGGATGGTGTAGTCCTGAGATTTAAGAAATACATGTAGTGCAAACTACGTGGAGAGGACCCTACGCTTACCTTTTTGGGTGCTGGTGGGACATGAAATTTTATATGCTAGATTTGTGAAGGTAACAGAAACGAAAGAAGTTGGTTTCTTTATGTGGGTGTT
Organism: Drosera capensis; assembly: GCA_001925005.1. NCBI lineage: Eukaryota > Viridiplantae > Streptophyta > Magnoliopsida > Caryophyllales > Droseraceae > Drosera > Drosera capensis. Next base: position 9,214 of record LIEC01012156.1, on the reverse strand, counting down.
TCGCCTTTCACTTATTAAGGTCATCAAAAAGTGCTTTGTTCGATCGATCGTTTGCAGTTAACAACATTATAAGCTCACATGTTGAAATGAAATGCATTACATTTACATCAAAATCATTTTTTCAAAGCAACTAATAAGTTGAAGGTGAAAACCAAGACAAACCCATATATATGGACGAATCCTCACCGAAAATTGGAGAACGCTTGTTTAATCACGGGATAAGATTATGCACATTTTCCAGTGATAGAAATTTATGGGTCCTTATTGTTGTTTAGTATCGAACAAGTCATTCTTGATTTTCAATATGCTAATTTGTTGCTACCTTTTGCTTCCTTGTGTATTTTCATGGTCTATTATCCTCATCATAATATATGCCCTCATCATAATATATGCCTCTTGGATGGACGACCCATGTATTGCAATTACTTCTTCGTCCTATCAAAATAACAATACTTATTAAATTAGATTGTTTCAATTAAATTATAATTTTATCCTATTTGAAAATATTTTTTTATAAAAATATTAAAACATCATTATTATTTATTTTTATCACATTCATTCATTCCATTATTTTCAATATATATATATATATATATAAATTATCATATCAAATCAAAGAATTATAATTCTATTGCATGAGTAATAAGCATCGTAGTCTTTCACAAGTCGTGATAATGGAGCAAACATCGATTGATTCTCTGCACAACTTTCGATGGGCCAACGTGTCCGGAAAAATGCACAAAAGAAACAGCCGTAATGGGCCATGTTTGGTTAATCCGACTTTATGGACTCGTTTCTTTATGGACTCATTTCTTAGCCCAAACTCAAATAAGCATGAGAAAACGGCCCAAATGCATTTTATGCTGGCCCAAAAACAAAATAGAGTTATCTTTGTGGACTCTCTTTTAGATTCTAATTCAGCGTGACGCTACTGACTTCCAGCTCTGTCTCAGTCCCATCAGAGTTATTCGTTATGAAATTATGAGCAAGAATTTTGGATAAGAATGACAGGTGCAATTACAGGTTGATGGATGGCCATCGATATTGCGACAAAATCTAAACCGATAATAATTGAGATGAACTTATGTCAACTTTCATTTCATAGGTTTTCACTGTTTTGAGTATTGAGTTAACATCTTATTGGTTAGGACTTACGATTAATCAATCCTAATAGAGAGAATTTTTTTGTGAGTTTGGCCTCTATGTCAGAGTGCAGATAATAGACCGCTTCAGCGTAATCGTGGTTTTTTAGTAGTATCAGCCTTTCGCAATGTGTATTACTTGTCTTGACGTTCGTGATGCAAAGGATCATATTTCACCTATAGCCATATTCTTCATATCTAGGTATGCAACAGGTTTAGGTGGTGAATTGAATAGACTTTTAATATTCCTATATTTATGTGTGGAATAATTAAGTTATTAAGTGTTTGGATTCTAAATTATTTCAAAGGATATTTATAAATAGAGACCTTATAATATTCCATAAAATGGAGAATTGAATAAAAGTATTATTTTGACTTTTTGTGACTTGTTTATCTCAATTTTTTGATGAATAAGGTCCCCATTTGATTGAAGTCATACGCTTCAAGAGTTTTCTCTAAAATTTGAGTGAGCCACGCTTTCAGTTCGTTGGTTTGGGATGATTACCGATATGTGACTAATATTAAGATATATGGGAAGGATATCACTGCTCGTATAAGATATGGTGATATATATAATTTTATCTTTATTTTTTTTTACGAAAAAACGGATATATGTCATGATATATATAATTTTAGGTGTGTTTAATATAAATCAACGACTGTGATTAAAATATAGGGTAGATAAACATGGGGATATGAGCCTCAGTTTATGATAATGGATCTATTAATTATTGACCTGTCATATCAAGATGTCTTTTTCTTTAATGTTTTAATTTTAATCGTTGGATATATATGAACACACATAATTTTACGTATATTATGACGTATATTCGTCAATCGTTTTTATATAAAGTGATCATTTTTTATGACAAATTTTTAATTTAAGAAAAAAAAATTACCATGATATAAATATGTCTATTTATAAATGAATGGTTGAGATTAGATTACGAAAGATGAATGGTTAATATTAAAACCTTCAATTTTAATCTCAATATTTTGTTTATATTATTTTAATCAAAATTATTTATTATAAATATTTTTATTATCACACATATACGTTATGTTTTTTTAATTAATGATAAGGGAAAAACGATTTTATTATTGAGTGAACTCGTGTTGACATGAGAAAAAGCAGAAGGAAAAGGCCCAAAAAGAAAAGAAAGGAGTAGAAGGGCTACGACTGTGTGAATTGGCGGCGTTGCAGTGCTGTAATTCTGTGGCTTTGAATGCTCCCTTAGCTGGAAAAACAACGTCAACTCCCCTGATCTCCCCATTCCCATGCCCCCCACCCTGCTCTTGGATCTTTCTACACTCTGAAATTACCTTTTAGCCCCCCCTCAACACCACCACAATACATCTCGTTTCTCTCTTCTCCATCTATCTGCTCTCCCCACCCTATCACAAAAAAATGCACCAAAGCATCACCACCGTTTTCCAAGGGATTCTTTGGTCTGATTTCCTTGTCTCCTGATCAACATATCATATAAAATCAAGCACACAAAAGAAGTGCAAAGAAACAAACAAGCAGGAGGAAGCAGAAAAGCAAATCTGATCATAAACTGAGGTGGGGAAGCTCTTCTGTGATTTAGGATTCTGGGAAAAGAAGAGGGAATATTGTGTATTTTATTCTGGCTGTATGGATTTTCGGATACTATTGAGATTAGGCTATTTGCTGAGCCAACACAAATGGCATCTTTCTTCTCGCTAGGCAACGGCACAAGCTCCATCACCACCACCACCACCACCGGAGTCGCTGTCGAAGACAATCAGCATCAACCCCCAACTCAAATCTCGCCCGAGAACTGGTTCCTATACAGAAACCAGGAGTCTTCTTCCTTCAAGGGTTTCGAGCTATGGCAACAACAAGACCAACAACAGCATCAAATCCAACACCAGCAACAAGGAACACAAGATCTGTACACCTTGGGCGGTGGCGTAGGGTTAGGTGTGGGACCCAGCCGGGGATTCGTCTATGAAGCAGCGGTCAATCCACAGCGCGAGACAAGCACATCCAGATCCTCAGGGTATACTGGTGGTGGTGGTGCTGTCATGATGAGGGCGGCGGCGGGAGGAAGTGGAGGAGGAATATGTTGCCAGGACTGCGGCAACCAGGCTAAGAAGGATTGCCCACACATGAGATGCCGGACATGCTGCAAGAGCCGCGGACTGCCGTGCTCCACCCATGTGAGGAGCACATGGGTCCCCGCTGCTAAGCGGAGGGAGAGACAACAGCAGTTAGCCTCTCTCCAACAACAGCATCAGCAGCAGCAGCAGGAGGAGAGGATCCACGGCGGCGGCGGCGGCGAGAGTAGTAACAAAAGATTGAGGAATGAGAATGATCCCGCTGCCTCGAATTCGTCTTCCCTTGTTTGCACCCGCTTGATCCCTCTCGCCTCAGGTATCATTCTCTCTTTGTTTCTTCCTCGTATCAGCAGCATCCTTGATGAATACTGAGTAAATCATATACTGTAACCAAACAACCACAGACTCCATATATATATTATCTATAATCGTCATGTTCGTTTATGGCATGATCATTTCTATGATCAGAATTCACTTGGTATCTCTCCATAATCCATATTCATATTCTAGAAAATGTTCAAAAAACCTATAGTATCAACATTTATGCATTGGATGGCGTTCATTCTTGTTGGGTTGGACTAATATGATAAATACGTTTTAGGGATGGAGGTGGGTGTTATGCCATCAGAGTTGAACTCCGAGGCGGTGTTCAGGTGCGTGAGAGTTAGCTCAACGAACGAAGGAGAGGATCACTACGCTTACCAGACAGCCGTCAACATATGTGGTCATGTGTTCAAGGGGATCCTCTACGACCAAGGACCCGAGGGAACTTACAGTACCGGAGGTGGCGGCGGCGGCGGCGGCGAGAGCTCTTCAGGCACAGGTAGCATGCCTCCATCGCTTAACCTCATACACGCTGGATCAATAGCCGCTGCTTCCAGTGCTAGTGGTGTGGCGTCGACCATGATGGCTTCTTCTCCCATGGCATTTCTTGATCCGTCTTTGTATCGGGCACCTCTTAGCTCATTCTTTGCACCTGGTACGCAATTCTTCCCCGGCTCACGACCTTGAAAATGAACGAAACACCTCCAATCAGAGATAATTAAAACAAAGAAGATTATTGGCGGTGATAGACTATTCTTCTTCGAGGACTTTCTTCTTTATCTCTTCGTGTTGTTGGTTGGATGGAGATTGTGATCTTGCTCGGTAGTATTCATTGCTGAGGGAAGTGCTAACAAATGGGAAACATGTAAGAATATGACATAGAAGGGAACATATATTTTGAGTGTTTGGGATTATTGAATGATGAATAACTATTACAATGTTATCATTCATTCGATCTTTGACATACAGAGAATACAAAAGGCTGGATATGTACTGTTTCCTTAACACATGCTATGTTAGCTTCTACAGCAGAGGGCGTCCTTCTACTGCTTTTTTTACCATTAATTTTTATCAAGGACTAGAGAAAGAATTGACGTACTGAGATTGTATCTAGCTAGCTAGTTTGGGACTTCCTGGCTACATTGTTTGGTTAGGTTTCAACTATACATAATCATGGTCCTTGATTGTATTCCTTCGTTCTTCCTTGTATCACTACAAGAAATGTGATCATTTGTGAAGGATCATTACTTCCCAAATGACAATTGATACCATGGGTTAAAGAGGCGACAACAGCTGATGTCCATGGACGGCTGCACCAAACACAAAACAAAACTAAAAAAGAAAAAAGAGAAAAAGAGAAAAATCCATTAGCTTTGATATCATTTGTGATCTTTGATGAATAATTCATTAGCTTCTGTGCAGCCCTTGTTCCAAGTGGCTAGGACGTTACAGCTAGTTTTTCCGCTTGGTATGTGTTTGTAGAAGTGTGTAAAGACAACAGTTTTGTGGTTTTTTTTTTTTTTTTTTTTTTACATCCGTTCGATTTTTTGATAAGGTTATCCACTGTTCAAAAAACTTTGTATATATGTAGAGGGGCTTTTTTTCCTTTTTCCTGCCTATAGTTTCCACAGAATCAAAACTAGTTTTGGAGTTAGTAATGTGTAACATACTTAATGGAACGGTATAGATGACGATATACGTACCAACCAGGTATAGATTTGCGAAAACCAGCAAGCGAAGGATATAGCTAGGTCTGTTTGAGTCATGTGTGTTTATGATTCCATATATGCAGAAGCTCACATATGATCATAGACAGACAATGTAGATATATGTGTCATTGAGTACTTAGAGCTCGATATGTTGTTTCTATTAACTTATGTGTTCATATTTACAATATTATCGATTATGATGAATAACTCAACATTAGTACTTAATTTGTATTATGAATTTGATTGAAAATGGAAGCTCTCCATGCATAGAGGAAAATTCTCCCCGTAATTTTCAACTGAATACACTTTCACTCATGAAAGCTCTTGATCTAAAATGAATTTTCTTATCTGGTTTCATCATATGCGCTATCACGTTCCTAGATCTAAAATGTCACTAAAGGGATAACGCTCATCACTAATCAAGTGTCATTCTTTATGAAAGTAGTCTTTAATAATTGGTGTGTTTTATACTTTTGGTTTGTAGCTTAACGTAAGTCATCAATTCTTCGTGAACCACTCTCGTGTGATCTCTTGTACTGCTAATTTGGTGAGCCTTTGAAAAAATTGTTACAGCTCCTGTGATCCAAGGAGGCAAAATAATACGTTTTCTTACATGTCTCTCGTTGTCTCTTCTAATTGAAAACCATATACAATAACAATAACAGTCTAGGTAATTTTATCAGTTGACAGAATCTGAAAAGAACATAATATAGACAATTTTATCTCTATTGTTACGTAGACAGAAATATTGTTAAAAAAAAACATATACATGATGAAATCAATCGTTTATTTCAAACTCTAGATTAGACAATTCCATGAGCGACATATGTTATCCATCAGTTGAGAATTTCTACGGAAAAAAGTGAAGATTCTATAAGCCTAATGATAAGGGCGGGTATCCATGGGTCTTTCTTTTTATCATTAAAGGATGAAGCGATTATGGTGTTCGTGTAAGTTGATTAGGAACTAATGGCCATTTGCCCGTATAAGTCGATTAGGGACGTGTCATGGTCCTTGTTCAGTCATTATGATTGTATTTCACAACGAATAATTTGAAAGATGTTACGATCACGGTATCGCCATTAGGATTTTCTCATGTGCATGTGGGTCCTCCCAGGTGATGAATGAGACTAAAGAACCCTAGCTAGCCCGAACCTTCTGGTTTCCTTTCTCTAATACGGAGTATATAGGAATTCGAAGCATATGCATGTATTAATAGAACTTATTAAGCTAGAATATTTTCCTTTTCAGTTGATTTGATTACTGTTTTGCAATTAGCATATGAGAGTTCATTATCATTGTATTTCACTGATCAAGACTAACTATATATCCCTACGTCAAGAAACATCATCTCTACCAAAATACATATCCAAATATGCACGTTTGTTTCTTGATTCGGATATTTAGATGAGGGATAATTGTTAGAATATAAAATAAATAGTGCTCAATATGATCGTTAGAATATGATTGTTGGAATAACATATTTCGTAACATATTTTTAACTATACATTCTATAAATACGGAACTCATGTAAGAATTTTCTTGACATGTTCCACACACAATTTTCCATACATTTCTCATTAATTCCATACATTTATTATGATATCAGAGTCATTTTTGAAAAATATTCGATCTGTCGAGCTAGATCCCGTGAGATCCAGATCCTAACATTCATATTCTAACGATCATATTTTAACGATTATATTAAACATTATCTATTTTATATTCTAACAATAATAATACAAAACCTCGCCTGGACTTTCGGCTCGGTTTTTGTTTTCTGGGGGGACAGTTTCTGCTGTATGTGCTGCTTTTTTTTTCCTCTGCCTGTTGCGGTATACTTTTGCTTCCCAATAGATGTGGGGGTCTCGCTTCTCAGTTCTCAGAGTTTCGCTTAGTTGTTGAAAGGGAAAGGTCATCAGCTAGCTCACTGAGCAAAGTCTTTTACTGGTACGAGAGAAAATTGTTGTTGGGGCAAAATGCAGAGAAAAGCACATACTGTAGTACTTTGTTCAGCTCAGCTCTTACTTCGATTGAAGTAATTGGTGGCTGGTACCCTTTTCTCTTCTCTCTTGATTGATAGTCAATCCTTGGTCACGAGCATCCACGTTTTACTAACCGGCTTAAGCTAACATGCTACTCCTCTGGAGTAAGCGGAAAACAAGTTTTCATTGTTATTTATAATAGAGATAAAATTATATATATTTTATCATGTGTATTAAAAATATTAATATTTTTTTCGTTTAAAAAAGATTGTATTTTTTGTCCACGTAAGAAAAACCAAAGTCACGACATTAAGAATGATCCGTTGGATGAACATATGATATTTTTTTTTTATAAATTTATCGTGAAACATCAAATATAATATATGTCACGGATTACAATCTTGAAACAAAATGACATTCGTATTATATCATTTACTAATAAAAAATAACATATCGAAATATATAATGAATAATGTAGTTATTGCACAACGTTTCAATTAATATGAGACGAAAAGAATATGTTTTTAGTTTAGTAGATATCACATTACATATAGCATGAAGTCATAAATAAGACTGCGCATATTTTATCATGTGTATCAAAAGCATTAATATGTTTTTAGTTTAGTAGGTATCACGCTATATATATAGCATGAAGTCATAAGATTGAATGATGCTATCCTCTGGACTGAGCATTTGGCATGAGAATGCATATAAGACGAAGATGTGGTCGACACAGTAATTTGATCCACAACAGGCATTCATGCATTATCGATTACTCTTTGCTGTTACAGATTCGTCATCTGGAAGGGAAAAAAGAAAAAGAAAAAAAGGTGACAAATTCAAGCACAGACAACAAAAATCACAAACAGTCAAATAAGAAACTGGGTATCGAAAAAAATCGGAAAAGGCGTGATGCTTAGACTTCATTCTGCTTGATGTTTTATTCAGTTCCGTCATAACGTGATATCAATAAGAGACCGTCCGTCTTAGGTGCGATTGGGTCATCCCTCACCTGAATCTGGCAGCTGGTACTGCAGTTGCTTCTTAGTTAGCTGAGTTATTGAAAGGGAAAGGTGGTCTTGGTGTCAAGTTCGGTACTACAGTTAAGTGATGCAGAAAGCAGAAGAAGCACATTGCATCACCCCTTTTTCCGTCAGCAAAACTCACTGAAAGCTCAATTCAATTATCCGTGAACTAAATTGCAGTACATGGCTTCAGAAATGTGTATTGGTAAAGATAGAGTCTTCTTTGATAACTCATCTGTTTCGAGCATATGTGGATATAATCCTAGAGGATAGGAACGTATGACGTTCTGCCTATCGTGCACGCTAGTCCATGCTCATATGAACTAATAGATTGTGATTAAGAGATCCCTCTTTGCTTACAGTGTTGCAACTCTCTCGAGAATCGAGAGTATAAAACGAAGATGATTGGAACATCGGCTGCACTATACGGGGCATACCATTCCAATCCACTTAATAATGGAGAACTTCTTTCTATTTGATTCTTCCTTTCCGTGTTGTTCTTCTCTCAAAAGATATAAATCACGCACATAGAGATCCCGTTGAGCTTTTCCTCTCGTCTACTGCATCAGGGTCGCAGTTTGATTACCGTTTATGGTCAACGTCCTCAGATTTTCAGCTTATTGACGTTACGGGACCATCAGTGACTATAAGTAGCACCTCGAAATCCCGAAGATCATGGTTTCGCCTCCCAAATGAGTTCACGGTTTACTTCCAGATCAGGCATATCATAAGATTGTGAGCGGAGTTAACCTGTTAGGAGCATACCAGCCATGCCGGTCCCCTGATGGAGCAGACTCGTCCTTGACAGGACCTCTTTTGTCTCTGATCCATTCTATAATAAGACTGCTTGTTAAACTGCCCCCCACCCGCAAACTATAAATGTACTCTCAGTTCCAGGCTTTTTGAACTTCCAGAATCTTGCATCAAGATATGGATAATTTCCATCT